>SDVV010003131.1:0-21806 GCA_016164225.1 Gammarus roeselii | reverse complement strand
ATATTATTTGTATTTACACAGCAACATTTACATCGTTTATAAATTCTAGAGTCGGTTGCAGTATGTTTCAATGCACATTTTGAATGCGTATTTAGGTGGAGAACGAGACAAGTTTAGGATTATAGTATATATTTTTATTTAAATAAGAGCCTATAAGGTATATCTACATACTTGGATCATATACAAGATAAAACCTGTTCATGTGGACGTACGCTCATCATTTCACCAAAAAAGTACTCGTAAGGTATTATTTCTGCCTCAAGCACTGCTTATTATTCATACTGTAGCTTATGAACTCTCAAGCGTTCGATCGATCTGACGGTTGACCTGTATCAATCACTGTCACACGGCCAGCAGACTTTGAGAGATTGCACATATTTGCGGTGGCTTAGTTCCTATTTTTGTAGATCTGCGGTGTAGATACAACCGGAGATTGATGGTGCAGAAAGAAAACTTAAATATTTATGTTTTTGTTTTACGGTCTTATTTCTCATGAGCGTTTACGCTATGGCTACCCTTAGCAACTAATTTGTGGCATCGGACTCGAGCAAAATACTGTAACACGTAGGTTGCAAGCAAATTGTAAAGGGCTGTCTCTAAACTTAAATATTATTGTGGTATCCATGAACTTTATTGGTAAAGTTGGAACGGTGCACAGCAATAGCAAATGCCATTTGCCCTGCTCAATTGAGACCTCGCTTGTCCTCTGTGCGAGCGCGCCGCATATTAGCAAGCAGACACTTGCATAGCGGGACCTGGTCCGCCCAAAAAGCCGCCCAGTGAACAGTCTAGAGCAGCTATTCAACCTGTGACCCTCAAGAAAAATAGTAATAATCGGCCAGCGTACAGTAAATGGCTGAGAAGAAGCGTTGGAGTTCGTCAATCGAAGGAAAACTCGACGATAACTCCCACGTCGGTCCGTCCGCTAATTGAGGGAGAATAATCTGAGGAGCTCTCTAGCCCGAGGAGCTCTAACTGATGCCCAGCGCCCAATCTATGGTAATCCGCGGGTGTCGGACGCCGGGCAGTCGTCACAATGCGTAGTGGAGTCGAGGAAATCCTTACCACTTCGACATTCATGAGGTCTGCCTCGTTTTGTTTGATGCCCCGAACTGTCAATTACCCCTTGACCTCACTTCTGTATCAGAAGTATGGTATTGTTCGAGTTACTTAGTATAAATTACTATAACTGAGCATTTATTTCATATCCACCGTGACGAGCAAACTTGGTCTGAACATAGCATAAACTGTAAGATAGGAGGGGGAGTCCAATTTATAAGAACCTGTTAACTCGTGAAAAAGCTTCCTACTTCTGGGTAACACATCACACAAATGGTCTCGCTCGGGTAATCGTTAGCTGTTTCGCTTTTCACTAGTCCCAGCTGTCATTTATTTGATTATTCGTACAATGGATAATTTTTCGGGGTATGTGTAGGAAGTTCATGTATTCAGCCAGGGGAGCTTGCCGCATTTCCGCCTCAATGTCGGCCACGCCTTTGAAATGGATCAGCAACGAGTCAGTGTCCGAGTAGATGAGCGAGACGTTGTCATCGTAGCATGGTTTCAGTGTGTCATAAAAGAAGAGATGGAGGGCTGTACAGCAGGGCTCGTACAGCCCTCCATACCCATCATCACGATGTTTCAGTTTCCTCTCGAAATCTATCATATAATCCAGCACATATTTTTTGCGAAATCCGAAGGATGTTCGTGCCCTTGAGTCCACAAATGTAGTTCTTCTTCTTCTTAAACTTTAATTTTTCGAATCTTCTCAAATTCAATGTCATTCTGTTCATCATCAATGAGGAATTCTTGCATACGTTCCAGATTTTCTTTGGTTCTTAGGTAAAATCCGTTTCCCAATACCTCAGCTTTATTTCAGTCATGATGATTTTCCACTCGATCATATCGATTTCGAGAGTTGCTTTCTTATTTCCCTTAAACTTTGTTACATACGACTGTAACCCGTCGACGTTAGTTACCCTAAGCCGACTTCTTTTATCCTTCATCCATACATGAATGTTTGCTCCCACTCTTTTGATTCTTGTTGTACCAATTCTGAGATAACTTGTATTTTCAACACTAGTCAATATTTGTTCGATCCGACTCATGACTCATATCATCTTCGGAGATTTTTCTTCCAAGACTCTTATGCTAATTTTGCCATTTGAACATTCATTGTTGTCTAATTGAGGATGATCCGTACATCTCCACTTGTTCTCCACGTAACACTGACTCCAATCACGAAATTCAGCTTGCTATTATAATGCGATTGCAGGCTGCCAGATGCATTATTATCTACGCAACCTAACCTATCCCAACCAACGTATTTAAAACGACTTTTCATGGTTTTCTTCAGTGTTTTTGGTTTAATGCAGTTTGACACACATATACAATTTTGATCTGGTAAATCATCAAAAACCTAACCCAACCTAACTTATGTACGGTTTTCAGTAATTGATTTATACAATACATAACAAATATCTCCACTTGACTCTACATTTTGATCTATCCGTTGCAGTTTGATGCACACATCCAATTCTGATCGAGTAAATCATCAAAACCCGAACATAACCTAACTTATGTACTGTTTTCAGTCATTGATTTATACAATACATAACAAATATCTCCACTTGACTGTACATTACATTTTGATCTCTCCTTTGCAGCTTGAAGCACACATCCAATTTTGATCAAGTAAATCATCAAAAACCTAACCTAACCTAACTTATTTACGGTTTTCGGTCATTGATTTATACAATGCATAACAAACAGCTCCCCTTGACTCTACATTTTTTCTATGGAGTTTTGATACGCACTTCCAATTTTGATCTATGTAAATTTCCTCTGTTTTAATGTATAATTTCATCATTGTTTGTATGTTATATTTTTTTCACTTGATTCTTGAGTTTTTTGATTTGATACGATTCTAAATCACTTTTACATGTGATTTACACCCATCAAAAACCTAATCTTACCTAACCTGAACTTTTGTATGATACCTAACCTAACCTTATGTGCGGTTTTCAGTCATTAACATAAACATATCAACCCCCTCTACACGGTTCTTTATAAAACTTGCAACTATTTATTTCTACTTCGAAGTCAATCTCGATTCATATATGTTACCAGAGAGGACAGATTACCTAACCTAACCTAATCTAATCTTATGTACGGTTTTCAGTCATGGTTAAATACACACGGTTTTTATAAAACTTGCACCTAATTATTTCTACTTCGTGGTCAATCTCGACTCATAAATGTTAGCAGAGAGGACATATTTACAATCTTAGATGGACTGAATGGTACAAGTAATTCATATTTGTTTCCATCATCATACAAACGGGCTCTTTATCTCATACTTGGTCTACCACATTTACTTCAGTATCTCCTGGCCCTTCATCCTATGACGACTTGCACAGTTGATTTGCCTTCGTCTTCCCTATAAGTTTCATACTCTTCACGATGACTTCGTTCAAATTTCGCCACACATTACTCATCGATTTATGTTTATTCAATTTTATTTCTTTCTGGCAAAGTTAACAGACCCCCATCACCCCATTACTTTCGAACAAACGACGGCTCAAGCTATACCCCATCCTTCCACAACAGAATCCCAAACTTGACTGAGTATGATCTGATCGGACTCTGACTTATATTATACCAATCTGTAACACATCTAGATCATTTACCTCGTGATAGGTTTTTGGCATCATTTCACGCCTTGAAGCATATTCTTCTACTGCATTCGACAAATCGATGCTACCTCCGACTGACACGATGTTTGCAATTTCATAGCTTAACCTTTGAGTTTTTTAGGATAATAAAATCAATTTGTTTGGATTTTCATAGTTTTATTAGTATTTATTAGTAAAATTACAGATCGTGCTGGATACATCAATGTTTCTGCATTTTTTTATATCAACATGGTGCGTACATACAACCATATACTCCATATACTCCACCATATATTTGAAGCGAATACGGAAGCCTGTTCCATCCCTGTGAGTCCATAAATGAAGATCCCCGCATTTCCATAAATGTTCTTCTTCCTCTTCTCTGCGAACTTTAATTATTCGAATCTTATCCAATACAATGTACCTCCAATCTTTATCCGAAAGAAACTCCATCATACGCTCCAGATTTTCTTTTGTCCCTAGGTAGAATTTATTTTCCACTAACCCAACTTCATTACCCGTGTGGAAGTTTTCTGTTTGGGTCATATCAATTTCAAGATTTACCTCCTTATTTTCTTTGAACTCTGTTACATTCGACTGAAACGTTTCAAAATCAGTCGCCCAAATCCTGTTTTTCTTATTCTTCTTCCATTAATGGATAATAGTTCCCACTCATGTGATTCTTGTTCTCCGCATTTGTAGATAATTGATATCTCCATCAGTAGTCAATATATCCTCGAACCATGCCAAATCATCTTCGGAGATTTTTTCATCGAACACTCGTAAACAAATTTCATTCTAGGACAATACGTCCGCCTCCGCTTGTTCTCCACGTAACACTGACTCCATTCTCGGCAAGCAGATACCTATTATAAGTTGATTACATGTTGTTTCTTGCAAAACATTTGGCCTATCATCGCTCGCCGTGGTCATCACTTATGAATGTATGTATGTACGCATTTATGTTTATAGGGGTGTGTACGTATGTGCATGCGTATATTCAAGCATATGTACGTGTACATGAGTTGAAAAAAGATATTACACAATGTAAAAATCAATACAATTACAATGAAAAAATGCAATAAAATTTCAATAAAAAGTTGACGCCCGGACAAAGCCAAATCAATCTATTGTTGTGATAACTTGGCTATTAAAGAAAGGGCCGGGCGTCGATTTTTTTTTAACTTATATTGATATTTTTAATTCTAAATTGTAGTGAATTTTACATTTTGTATTGTATATTCTTTAACTAGACAACAATGAATGTTCGAGTTGCAAATATTGACTATTGCTGGAAATACCAGTTATCTCAGAATAGGTAAAACAAGAGAGTGGGAGCTAACATTCATATATGGATGAAAGTAAATGGAATTCAGCTCTGGGTAACTAATGTCGACGGGTTGCAGTTGTATATAACAAAGTTCAAGGGAAATAAGAAAGCAACTCCCAAAATTGATATGATCCTAGCGGAAAATCATCATAACTGTAATAAAGCTGAGGTATTGGGAAACGGATTTTACCTAAGAACCAAAGAAAATCTGGAACTTATGCAAAAATTTCTCATTGATGATGAACAGAATGACATTGAATTTGAGAAGATTCGAAGCAATAAAGTTCAAGAAGAAGATGAACTACGTTTGTGGACTCAAGGGCACGGAACAGCCTTTGGTATTCACAACAAAGATATGCTGGATTATATGATAAATTTTGAGAGGAAACTGAAACATGGTGATGATGGGAATGGAGGGTTGTACGAGCCCTGCTGTGATCAAAACAAGGAGTTAGATGTCAATGATGATGTCAGCAAGATCTGTAATTAATTAATAGATACTAATAAAGCTTTGTAAATTCTAAATCAATTGTTTATAATATTCTAAAACTCAAAGGTTAAGCGATGAATTGCATACATTGTGTCAGACGGAGGTAACATCGAATTGTCAAAGTCGGTAGTAGAATATGTTTGTTCACCAAGCTGCTCACGTCGAAGTTTCTGAGTGAATAGTTATGTTTTCGTATAAATGATAAACCCGTGTAATCCCCTACTATATATAAATGTGTCAAAATCTATTATCAATAAATATATACCTTATAAATCTTTATTTACAATATCACAAATTCAACTCGAATGACTAGAATTGAATGCATATATGCAACATATTATGCAACGAAGTTGCCATACAACGCTTCTTGCCTTACATTGAAAATGTGATAAATATTAGTCCAGTTTAAAGATAGGCCCGATATTTAGGCGGGAAAAGGCGGTAATCGTCTTTGCCTGAATACATGGTCTTCTCCAACTATCCCACAAAACACCCCTTGTACGATGAAGAAATTGCAGATATGCAACATGACATGCATCGCAATGTATTACAACGCCTCTTGCTTTGCATTGAAAATGTGTTAGCAATTTTAATACCTAAGCTATTGTAGATATATATCTCGTCAACACCAAACATAGGCTAAAGCACAAATCTAAGCTGCTTTTATGACACACTGAAACCATGCTACGGTGACAACGTCTCGCTCATCTACTCGGACGCTGACTAGTTGCTGATCCAGTTCAAAGGCATGGACCTCCTACGCATACCCCGAAAAATCATCCTATGGACGATGAATCAAATTAATGACAGCTAGAACTACTGAAAAGCAAAACAGTCAATAATTACCCGAGTGAGATCATTTGCTTGCAGCCAAACTTGTTACAGTATGTTGCTCGAGTCCGAGGTCACAAACCAGCTGCTAAGGGTAGCCATACCGTGAGTGCTCATGTGAAATAAGACAGTAAAACAAAAACGTAGATTTTTATGTTTATCGCACCATCAATCTCCGGGTGTATCTGCACCGCAGATCTACAGAAATAGGAACTAAGCCACCGCAAACAGATGCAATCTCTCTCGTAGCTTGCTGACCGTATGACGGTGATTAATACAGGTCAACCGTCAGGCCGATCGAACGCTTGAGAGCGCATTAGCTTCAGTATGAAAAATACCTTAAGAGTACACTTATGCATGAAGTGATGAAAGTACGTCCACATGAACAGGTTTTATTCTGTAATTGATCCTAGTATGTAAATATACCTAATAGGCTCTTATTAAAAAAATATATATATACTTAAACTTGTCTCATTCTCCACCAGAATACGCATTGAAAATGTGCAATGAAACGTACAGCAACCGACTCTAATATGTAGAAAAGATGTGAATGTTTCTATGTAAATCAAATAAATATCTATATATGATTGAACATGTTTGATTGTCCACCAATAAAATGTCTCGAACATGCGCAAACGTATATCATTGTAACCCCAGACCTAATATGAAGTTATCATAATGAAAAATTATTCCTTATATCATGAATATGTATCTTTAACCATAAATAAATACGTATAAATAAAACTTGTTTCATTGTCTACAATAAACATGAATCTGAAAATACGTGAACATATTTGCAACTATTTGTTCCTTAACTTTGAATCCTGATGAATCTTTGAAAATATATGCATACTAAGGGATTTAATAATATATATAGATTTTAGCTCGATATGGCCACGTACATATTACGGAAGTCACTAATACAGAGAAAGATGTGAAAATCTACGCTCTCCTACGGTAACAACATCGAATACATATCATAATGTATGGGTAATAACCATGAGTCATACATAACAAAATGTGCGAGCAACTAAAGACCATTGAAATAGCAGGAGGGTCCGTGAAACTATATAATACGATACAAAAGTAACCTATTAAAATGTATCCTACACTAACAGCAGTCCTAATATGAACCATCATTTTCTCGCGATCAAACCATTTAAAAATCACAACACAAATTATACTCTGCTTTTACAATACGTAGTAACAATCTGTCAAAAACTCGTAATGATCACACGTCGAGATAAATCATCATTGATTTATTGGGACCATCCCACTCTCAACTCCTCCTCCCGGGTGGCCTATGTGCCTACAGTAATTAACTCAACCACAAGAGTATTTGCCTTAACCTACAGGTATAATGTCCGAGATACACAGCGACTAAGTCGGTCACACTAAGAAATAACATATTTCCGAACACTTACATTGGCCGAATAAAAAAAAAAGCGGTAATGGACACTACATCCATGAGCGCATCTAACTTTCTGCCGAGGGGAGGTCCTCTACCGCACCCCCGAAAAATTGCGTTTATGGACTCTATATCCAGAAGCGCATCCAACTTTCTGCCGAGGGGAGGGGGTCCTCTACCGCACCCCTAAACAATTGCGTTTATAGACAATATATCCAGGAGCGCATCCAACTTTCTGCCGAGAGGGGGGGGGTCCTTTACCGCACCCGCACCTCCAAAAAATTGCATTTAAGTAGACTTTACACTACTAGTATGTGTGTTACTTAATACACAAATCCCTTCAATGGTAGGAGCTCGACCCTGGGACATTGAAAGGCAATCCTAAACGTTCTATCCTGTTCTTTGATATTATTTCTGACATCGTACTCGCATTTTCATTCAGTGATGTGGAGAAATTATTATTTAGGTTAATTTTATGTTGTATTATTAATTATGTAGTATTATTCAGCTGGTTTACATTATTTAATTTGCAAAGAACAAATTCTCATGAATGTTATGGAACCAGGCTACAATCCCTTTTTATTACAATTTTGCAGAATTGTTGAAGCAACAAAAACATGATTTTGCTATTTACATGTTGGAGGCCTAATGGGAACTGAAAAGTTTTAGCACATTGCGTATTGCTTTACTGTTTTGTGTAGGAAACCAGTCGGTCTGAACCAGAAGATGCTTTGTCAACAATGGGACTGAATAAAATGTTCCGGTTTCTTGACGACCATGACTTTTTGACCGTCAGAAAGTCCTGGTTCTGGGGAGGGCAATCGCTCCCGCTTGCATTGACGGGCATAGAAAAACTGCCTTTCTGGTGCAGTGGCTGGTCCGCGCACCAGTTTTTGGCGCGGCAGAGATGGACGGAAAAAGTGAACACTTGGTTAACAACTGATCACAGGGCAACGTTGGCGACCGAAGGAGAACTGACCGGGGGTCAATTATTGTTGTTATTAATTAGGTATGATTGTGAATAATAAGTGCAACTCTAAGGTTACATCATTTTTATCGAGGTATGCATTTTTGTGTAATATTTTTATTAAGATATGCAAACGTATCCAGAATAAACAGGATTATCATAATAATATTGATAGAAGATAAGTACAACGCCCGCATAAACGTAATTTGTTTAGGAGATCTTTCATCGGAATAGTGCTAAAAAGTTACTTAACGCTAGATTCTTCCATGATTTATTATTACGTTCAATGGATTTTGATGTTTGAGAAAAATGTTCAATACCTACGAATTATCTGACATAAAGTTAGGTTTGGGGCAGTCACTAAGAGCCGGTAAAGATGCGAACGATGGTTGTTTATTACAGCAAGTTCTGCTGTTGCCGCATTGTACGTGCTTCTTGGTCAAGTACCCAATAAGCAACATTAAATCCATCTCAGGAATTTGAAGACGACCCGATTTTAAAGGGCGACACGTTACCTAAGAGCAGAAGGATTCATCTTAGGAACACTACAAAATTAAATCGTATGCAAGTTTTTGCTGTTCGACAATCATCTAATTGACCGTCGAGAAAAATAGAATATCGTAATAATGTTCGAGTTCAAAATATTCGAAGTTTAAATACACAATACATATCATATTTTATTATTTGGTTACCGAATTTTACTCTCAATTTGGATTTTGTAAAAAGAATAGATATAGAATATATATTTTCGTTTCTCCAAGATAGCAACATGACTATATTCGGACGGACACAAAGTGTTTTAATTATTCGAAAAATATCGAAATGTTATTGTTCGATACAAGATACTAATACTAAGTAAATGATTACAAGAAGTGTTTTGAAATATTGAAAAATAACATACGGAATAATTTGAAGATTTAGCAAATAACTCTCAACCTGCCATATTGATAACTATTCCAGCGAAGAAATGGTTTAGCAACAACGAACACGAACACGAAGATGAGTTGAATTTTGCCGTTATGTCGAGACTTGCACCTTGCCTGCATACCGAGACTCGTACCTAGCCTTTATACTGAGACTTGTACCTTCCTTTATACCGAGACTTGTACCATGCCTTTATACCGAGACTTGTACCTTGCCTGTATACCGAGACTTGTACCTTGCCTTTAAACAGACTTCTACCTTGCCATTATACCGAGACTTTTACCTTGCCATTATACTGAAACTTGTACCTTGCCTTTATACCGAGATTTGTACCTTTCCTGTATACCGAGACTTGTACCTTGCTTTTAAACAGAGACTTGTACCTTGCCTGTATACCGACACTTGTACTTTGCCTGTATACCGAGACTTGTACTTTGCCTCTATACCGAGAATTTTGCCTTGATTGGTGTCAACGAATAAGAGGTTTCTCCTCATTTTGTCCAGGATCCAATAATTAGACATCCTAATACAAAATGTTGAGGGATTTTTTTGTCAAAGTATATTTTTCTTCGACCAAATTAGTTCTGGAGGAGCTTTTTCAAGATCTCCGGTTACATTCTCGTGTTCTGCCATCTGATCCGTAATGGATACAAGGGATCTGTCAAGTTAGTTTCTTCCTGTTCTCAGCTGAGTCGATACTGGCCACGCCTTCATCTCTATATCAATGCCATTCTGTTGTCAAATGGGCGATGAAGTGGTCTTCAAACTGTTCCTTACATTACATTGATGCGACACTTCCGGTTTCGGACCGAGCATGCTGTTCAGCAAGAGAACCGTCATATGTAAAACCATCTTCACATGCTGTTCAGCAAGAGGGTTGTCATATGTAAAACCATCTTCGCATGCTGTTCAGCAAGAAGGTTGTCATATGGATAACCATCTTTGCATGCTGTTCAGCAAGAGGGTTGTCATATGGATAACCATCTTTGCATGCTGTTCAGCAAGAGAACCGTCATATGTAAAACCGTCTTCACATGCTGTTCAGCAAGAGGGTTGTCATATGTAAAACCATCTTCGCATGCTGTTCAGCAAGAGGGTTGTCATATGGATAACCATCTTCGCACGCTGTTCAGCAAGAGGGTTGTCATATGGATAATCATCTCCGCATGCTGTTCAGCAAAAGGGTTGTCATATGTAAAACCATCTTCGCATGCTGTTCAGCAAGAAGGTTGTCATATGGATAACCATCTTCGCATGCTGTTTAGCGAGAGGGTTGTCATATGGATAACCATCTTTGCATGCTGTTCAGCAAGAGGGTTGTCATATGGATAACCATATTTGCATGCTGTCCAGCAAGAGGGTTGTCATATGGATAATCAACTTCGCATGCTGTTCAGCAAGAGGGTTGTCATATGAATAACCATCTTCGCATGCTGTTCAGCAAGAGGGTTGTCATATGGATAACCATCTTTGCATGCTGGTCAGCAAGAGGGTTTGCCATATGGATAACCATCTTCGCATGCTGTTCAGCAAGAAGGTTGTCATATGGATAGCCATCTTCGCATACTGTTCAGCATGAGGGTTGTCATATGGATAACCATCTTCGCATGCTTTTCAGCAGGAAGGCCGTCATATGATTAACCATCATTGCTAATATTAGACATGACTTCTACTGAGAGTACGGTTGCGAGTCAGATGATGTAATATGTGTTACCCGAAGCGAATTTTCTGTCATTTTATTGGATGCCAAGATTTGTTTTAAATGCATGATATATATCGAAAGTATTAAAATGTAAGACCAAATGTACTTTGTGATTTGTCTATTTGAAGATTATAAAAAGTGAAATAAATCATTTATATGTCCGCATGTGTAGATTATTGTTTTGGCAGCCTGTGACTGACTAGGACCTGGTTATACTTGTTAGGACTTGATAGAACTATGATAACATATAATAATAATATTGTTATTTTAGCAATGTCCATACTTCAAAAACTCGTTATTTTATCAAGCCTTCATTGTGTCAAATCGTCATAAAGGGCCTATCTGTTATTAGTGAACTACAGTATACTTCAAAATGTGATCCAGTGGATCCTTCACCTTAGTAATAATACTCTGATTTAGGTTGTCTCCGATTAAATAAACCTATTCCCAGGAAGATGACCGAGGACACATTTAATGTACTCCATTTCAGGTCAAGTGTTTCAGCCTGTCTGTATACATGCCATTTGCATAGCGGTACCGTTGTTTTCGTATGAACATTATTAGTTTGATCATATTGATGGAAGGTGCTGCCATCAAGTTGAAGGAAGGTAAAACATGTAGCCTCATTTTGCAATTGCATAATTGTTGTGCAGAAGATCGAGGATTAGTTTGCGCTCCTTAGATCAAGATCATTCGATCTGATTGCCTGCAATATTAGTTCTTAATACTGAAGTCATATCAGCGAAAATTAATTGTTTACTCCTCCGAGAATCGAGCCAACACTGGGATTGACCACACCAGGGGATAAACTGTCAGCAGGGAACGCCTCAGCGACGCACGCGCTGGAGGCTGCGCAGAACCGCCAACACTAAAGCAAATTACAAAAAACTCTGATAACATGTAATGCGAGGGAGAAAGTGCAACCTTGGCCAATGCAGCTGACCGCACACAGGCTGAAGATTAGCCTAAAAACGTTATAAACGGCACGACTCATCAACTTTATCTAACCTTTAAGGTCAGGTACGCTAGTTTCTAGAATAGTTCAGCGACACTAAGTTTCTAAGTGATTTAAAAAACAGCTATTTCTAGCATCACAGAATTACAGGTTGACCGATCGAGGACGCTCCACAGTTCTGATGTGCTTGTCGAATGACTCGCAAAAATAGGAAGACATTTAAACCACTGCTCAAGACGAGCCAGTTTTTATCTGCAGTCACTCGCCAACTCTTGCGCAAGACTGAGGTCTGAGTGACTAGTCTATTGATAATAGACTGGTCATACCAATCGGTACTGGATTTCAAATATTTCAAAACAACGACTATAGTAAATTATACTTTCTCGAACATCACTTGAGATACGGAAAACATCATGTTCCATTTCAGTCACGATTTCATTCAAACGGGGTTGGGGAGCAATAGGCAGTTTTCAAAAAAGTGATCCAGATCGGACGCAAAGTAGGGTATTTAGAGTGGTTCAGTTTGCTGTGTAAGATCATGGTATTCGTAGCAGGTTTTCTGTGCATTTATGTATGTTATTTTTTCTAAGTGGAATGTGTGTTCAGGCAGAAAATATTTAGCAATGATTACAATTATATAGTTTTCATTCATTTTCAAATCCTATTTCAACGAAGCAGCCAGCGACAAGGCTGGGGTTGCGGGACGTTCCAAGTTTATACAAGTGAAAATCATCATTATTGATGGTCGTGGCATTCATTATGTTTCAGAACATAACTTGCAGGTGTCACCTCGTCACGTTGTGTCTCACCCTTTGTGTAGGTACGAACAAAATTTGGTTCCTGTAATTTATTTATTTCCTTCTTTTAAAACACGTAACTTCGTCCGTTTCAAATGAAAACGCAATGAGGCGAAAAACTGTAAAAGGTATGCGAAACAATAACGAACTGCCAATCATTAACTAAAGACGATGAGTGGAGATGTGATAGTTTTCTTGAGTACAAAGATTTCTTCATCTACTAGATTTAATTGTATGAATAGTCGTGCGAGTTGAGCGATTCGGAAGAATAATTTTGAACTTAGCTTTGTATTGAAGTTGTAAGCAGGTTTGTGGCATCGCACCCGCTCATAATTAGGCGGCTGATACATCGATTGTTGTTATATTTAACCCACAATTTGAAGCCGCGTCGCGAGACTGGCACAACTCATGCATCAATAACACAATCAATAGACAGGGGATGGAAAACTGCGTTGAATGTCAGAAATGGAATGTCAGAAATGTAGTTCCATGACTATATCTCTGAAGGGAGGCAAAGGATCCATCCCCATCACCCTGGATAACAAGAGGAACGGTTATCCCGAAGAAATGGTGAAACGCGTTGCGGACGGAGGTAAACAGTTAATTCGAGGCGAGTCAGAGCCCTGTTTGTTGGCTGCTCATCTCTATTGATGAGATACAGCTGGAAATATACACATATATTTCTGTTTACCTCCTTAGCGTCGTGTATAGCGTGGTACAAACATTGATAATGAAATATCACGAAATAATCACCTAGACTGCAGGCATAAAATCACAGGCGGAAATAACCATGACTGAACCTTCATTTCTTTCTGATTTTAAGATACTATCGAAGGTAGATTCGTTGTTGCGTGGCTTATCAGAGTTCGTGACTCTCGAAACAACACTCCAATGGGAATAAGATTTTTTTACAAATATCTAAATAAAGAAAAGTACCTTCGTTCCGGTAGATTTTGTATAACAGGCTAGCCTGTTAGAAGTTCTCTCATAACAGTCTTACTTTGCCGTATCTACTTAAGTTGTAAATTGAAATTTTCTTTGATAGAAAATGATCAGGTAGCCATTCTGATCTCCACTCCCAGGAGTCTTGCATATCTCCACCTCTTTCACCCTGTTGAACTGAGCGAGACCAGATGCAAGTCTTCGACCCGAAGAGGAGGAATGACATTTTCTATATCATTCGATGTTAACAACATGCACTTTTATTTGTACGATTGATCAAATATTTATAATCGCACAATCAGGAGTTTCAATTAGTTTTCATTCACAATTTACTATAGTACATGTTATTTCTGTCACGCTGAACTTTGGCGTTCATGTATAATTTTACCCGAACTTTTATTCATAAGTTGTGACTCAATGTGAATGATTTTGGAGTTCTATTCATCATCGAAGAAACCAAATATTGGGATTTTCAAATGTTTCCAAAGATTCACTTACCTTAGCCCAACTGGCTTTGGAGTTGAGTAAATTTTTTGGATATTTGTCATCGATTTTTAAACAAGCTGAACACTGTCATTTTGTGCTCAGTTCCAACAAAAAGCCGCGCATGCTCATCATGCAATGATCGAGCCAGTCATCATCAGCAATCGAGTGAAGTAAGTGTTTGTACAGTTTTTTGTTTTCAGTAATGCCTTGGGGTGGATGGATGATTATTCCTTTTATTGATCATTAACAGTTTATTTTAGTAGTTAATTATTTTTTATTTCGTGGGCTCTATAATATATATATGTGCTCTTTTTTCATGGTGATCTATTTTGTATTAGTTATATAATTATGTATCGTTAGACGACCGCAGGGGCCCTGCAGGGTGGCGAGCGACGACTTTGCGTTGGCGTTTCGGTGGAGCTCGGAAGCGGCTACTGCTCCCACTACGTTAAACCTAAACCTAGCGACTACTGTATCTACGTTTAACTTACTCTGTATCTAAGCTAAACCTACTCGGAATCTACGTTAAACCTACTCGGAATCTACGTTACACCAACTCGGAATCTACGTTAAACCTACTCGGAATCTGAGTTGAACTTACTCGAAATCTACGCTGCACCTACTCTGACACTCTTCAATTGTCCTACGGGGGAGTCTGCATTAACTTTGCGTTGGGACTCCGGTGAAAAACAGAAGCAACTACTACTACTACTTCAGTAATGCCATTTCAAATGATGAAAAACTTCAGCAGACAATTCTTACCAAACTACGCTTTGTGAAATGACTTCAAATTATGAAGGAATTGAACACTGAAAAACAGAACAATGTCGTCATCTTTTGACGACCTTATTTTCTGTCGCAAAAAAAATGATGGTGGCATTGAATGAGTCAGGTTTAAATGAATTTATTCACTCTATTCAAACCCCTTATAGATACCATTTTAGTGTACTTCCGTTGTATCGATGAATACTTTAAATCCATCTCATTACAGACAAAACTAACCCTGAACTGTTTCAATCTATACAACGCATTCCTTACAACTGCATTTTTGACAGACAAGTCCTCAGAAATGAATATGCCGAGACCTTAACAATAGTTTTATGGAGGCACTGCAGCAACGTCAATACTGTAGATATGGGTTTGATTGTTTTAACTTACGTGCAATATTTTACATTTTCCAATATTATCATTCAACTGCCAGTCATCTAGAAAATCATCCATTATAACTAAATAATTTTCCATTTTAATAGATCCTGACTATTAAAATTATCACTGGGAATTTGATTGCCTCAAAATAGCACGATAATTACCAATCCAAATGTGTTTTATTTTCTATCACACACTTGCTATTTTGAGACAACCAAATCACGATGATAATTTTGATAGATAGTCAGGATCAACATCCAATATTGAAATGCGTTGAAAATGTGGAATCTGTCAACATTAATCCAATGCGATATAAATTCATTCAAGAATGTCCTCCCAAAGCGAGAATTGAAAAGGTTGCAGGCACTGAGAATTTTTTCTTGCTTCTCTGAGGCACTTTCGCGTTATTTCTTGAGGATCCTTGAATGTATCCACGCAAATTCGCATTTGTAGAAAAAATGTGAAATGATTCCCAGCGTCCCCTGCTCCTCCAACAGAGTTAAGAGGAAAATTCGTACAGAGATTCAACATCAAAAGAAGAGAGAAGAGTAAAAATCAGCCACATAGTTTCAATCACGCCGGTGAAAGTTCCAGAAAAAAATCATTTCCAAAGATGCATCGAAATGGACGAAAGACTTGCTAAACAGCGGCAGCAGCAGTCAAGGGATTCAGGAAGATCCTACCATTTCCACTTCACAAGTTGCCAACAAACTCGACTTCAGCAAGTCTTGAAAATGAAACCCTACAGAAACTGAAAAGGAAATCTTATAAGTTCCATAGGTGCCAAGATCATAGTGAAACTCATAGAAATCAACGTTTGTCCATTTCTTATTGGATATCAGATTCTATTATTGGCCCCCAAAAAAAATCAGGACGAGAAGAGGTTTATGCTTAGGCCACTTCCCAATCTTCTAAATGCACGGTTTTGCAGAGTCGCTAACTCTCATTAACAAGAAGATTGTGTGATGATGATGCCCGTCGCACAGTTTTTTCATAGTAAAACACAAAGGTCCAAAATCTTTCAGTGTTTATCTGGTATAAAAAGTAATGAATTAAAATTGTACGTGCTATCAACAGATTTGAAAATCGAAATATACATTCTATAACAGACACCCTGAATATTTATGCAATACCAGCAGAGATTGTTTGTCGTTGACTGCCCCGCAAAAGACTCTTGAGTGTGAAATGTGTTGGCAGGCAATGTGTGTTTCATTTACACACGTAAACGTGCTATTTCGAGGAACAGAATGCTCAGTGTGTTAGTGAAGGTCTGACAATACTTTCTTGGTTAAAGTAAAATAGGTTTTCGTTTAGTTATAATATATTTTCGAAATTTTTGGTACACTATTTTATATACTTACATCATTCTTTGTCATATCTTATTTGTTCGGTAAATATTCTATACCTCATAATTTGTTCCAACTGAAATGTATTAACCCAATTATTGACAATGCGAATTCTGTTTGTAAGTATACAAAGTGTGCTCACAAATTTTTAATCAACAGTCAACAAAACCACATTCCAACATTTGTCAAGATTCATAACCCCGACCCTGAAGTATGTTAAATTGTTACTATATTATAAAAATGTTTTTAATGTAAATGATAACTTGTAATATCAACGTGACGGGGTTACATAAAATGACAAACAATTTTATCATTCAGTTTTTGAGAATCGAACGCGTTGGACCTCCCTAGGCATAAAATTTGACGCAAGGGCGCAGACAGCCACTTAACACCCTAGCAGCAGGGCGCGATGTGAAGCACTCAGGTGGAGGGTGTAATCGGTCAACCACCAGCGTCAGAAAAATCAGAGACAGGATTTGTGACCATTTTAAACTTCCTGAAGGAGAATTTAGTGGTGCACATACCTGTACAGAGCTTAGATTTTTTATTGCTGTAAAAGTCTGCTGTAAGACAAAGACATCCCGTTTCCCGCCATCGTTCCAAGCCTGAACTAGAGCGTCCAAGTTGTTGGACCTTGCATCGCACCGAAGCTCCTGCCCTGGAGAACAGGTCAATGTGGAGCTCCATTTTTCTTCAAAAAAGTTGCCCAGAAACTGAATCTTGGCAAAAAGCTAAATGAAGCCCATATAACAGGAATGATCGCAGGGCGGGCATCACAGTGGCATCGGCCCCAACAGAGAGTGGACATGAAGTCGTTGGCGGTAAGTTGCGGCGGCTCTGGTGACGGTTACCCCTCTACCACCTTTACTACGCCCATGTGGGTTGAGTGCTCTTGCCGCGGCAGTGATCAGGACTGGACGGAGCAGTTTGTTGCACAAGTGAAAGTGCTGGACTTGCAAGAAATATTCGAAAGGATTCTTCCTGTGGTGTGACGTCAAGTGGTTGTTGGTTGGTACTTCTGAAAATGTGAAAAAGTGAAACTACAAAGGCCATCAAAAAAGCGCTTTACTATAAGCAATAAAAGAAATACACTTACATTAGTAAATTAGGGACTTTCGATTTGTTAATAATCTGTCGTTCTTTTATCAAGATCAATATGCAGAATACCTTGTTCAACTCAACATGAAACTTTCTGCATTTCGATTCCAATACCCAATACGTGTGCAATAGTTATTAGTTATAATGGCATTTCCTTCACGTATGGAATTCATATATACTTTATGAAACATGTTTCATTTATTGAAATGAAATATTGGAATCATGTTTTTACCATGGGTGACAGGCCATACATCAGAACAGTTTACTCCTAAATAAATCTACTCAAATTCGAGTCAAAGGATACACAAACAATTGACTATGCATCAATTTTCTAGTTGATTTATAAATCATGTGGATGAGCTCAATTTTCTTAAAGTTACGAGTAGTTGAAATAAATAAAGAGCAGATACTGTACTTTACGCAAAGTGACAGAGTCAGCTGACATTCATCTTCGAATTTGTGATGATTGCCTGATTCCTGCATTCAGGGGACTAACGTGAGGAACGAAGGAAGCAAGTCAATCCATCTTAGTTCCATATATAAGAATAATACGTCATATTCATATTCTCTGTTCATTTGGGATCACACTTGTACGAGAGTAAACAAATTATCCCGTTTCTATTATTAATATTTCCATTTATACATATTTTGATGCCCTTTATGCCAAACGCAATCGTTTTGGAAAATAAATAGATCAAGTGAAAGTTTTTTTTCACACTTCACAATCAATTGACAATACAATCAGATCACAAACCTGTGGTTCTCATTTAAAATATCACACTGGGTGATGATAAATTAAAATTCCTGATCTTTGTGAATTCATGGGAACAATGATCTTTAAAATATTATTGCCAATAAAAGGCAGGGAATGTTTTCAGTTAAATATATCGGTTCAAAACTCAACGCCTTTTGTCAGAGGTTGGACAATTAAGAGACTCCCTGCTGTGGGACAGTATCTGCTCCTTCCAGCAGAGATAAGCTGAGTTGTTTTCTCCTAAGAAGCACTTTCACTTCCCTATCTAAACGACATTGGCTTACAATGGCCGACCATCGGCCGCCACCAATACAGGATCACCTCGGGAGTCGAGTAAACAGAGCAAGCATCAGGATCCTTGCATCTGTCCGGGATCTTCTGTATTAAATAGTATTGTCACCATCAGATACTTCCATTAGGAGGCTTAATCAGACTCAGTGTTCAGCAAGCGTCATCTGTGTTCTCCCATCATATAGTCAACGTTGGTGTCAGGAGTTAAGGCACAGAAGAAAATAAAGGTTATCCCATTGCACGTGACGGCATCATGCCAATAATGTGGAGTGAATCGCCTTAGAAAGCTCTGCCCCAAGCTGTTTCGGATGTTACGAACACCACTTGTTTTTGTAAAGCATTAGAGAGGAACAAAGTTTACGTTAAAAACCTGCCAAACAGGTCAACAACTCCTACGTGACATAATGTAAAGGTCGAAGTATCATGGCTTTGTTGGCTCACAAATCGCCATAAATGGCGACGTATTTGACTTTAACTTCTCTTCGTTGCAGCCATCTCAACAATCACTGAATCAGAACCACAAAAGGCTCTTTGATTACAGCATTACGAGGCCGATAAACGTATATTTCTATGTTGCGCTACTGGAACAATCTATTTTTGTATCCATTGTCACATTTCATGTACAAGAAATGAAGCAAATGGATCCATAAAACGAACCTAATTCCATCAATATTTTGATCAACGACATGAACTGTCAGATTTTGAATAGTAAATAATTATTGTTGCACCAACGAGCAAGCAGAGCGTTCCATGCGCGTCTGTATTCAGTCTGACCAAACTGGTTCTCTGGTGTTGTTAAAACAACTTTTTATTCTAATCCGCCCTTCCCTCTGATCCTACACATCCACAATCTGTCGTAATACCTTCACCAAGCTGACGGACCCGTTGCAGTTGAAGTGCATGCAACAAGTTAGAAAACGTCCACCACAAATTGAAAAAAAGGAATATCATTGAATGTAATGATGGTAACTCAATGATGATCTTGATAAGCTCACAGTAGCAGATCTTACAGCTTTTGGAACAATTTCACTTGTGTTTATATTTACCACGAACTGTTGATTTGTAGGAGTTCAATTTTTTTTTGTTTGTTTTGAGTAAAATATTTGTATGAAATAAATCCTGCAAATGTATACATTGCGTTCCAAAGGTAGTTGCATTGATTTGTGAAAATATGGTTTCTTGTAGTCTAAAGACCATAGTTATAAGAAATGGAAAGGTGACAGGGGAAGCATGAGGTCGTCCTGCAAAGCCCTTTAGTGTAAAAGTTCTCCTTCATTTACTTCATTGCAGTTCTATCAAATGGAACAGCTTGATCGAAACGCATTTTCCGGTTAATGGACATGAAATTTAGTGACACATGTTAGAAAACAAACTAGTGTCTATGCAAAAAAAACGGTTTGAACTTATCTAATCACTTCAGTCGATGATCGTTCATTTCAAATAACCTTTGAAGCGGCAAGGTTCTGCTCATCAAATTAAACTTCATTCGAGGAGGTTATAGTGCCAAGTACACTTGTGACCATGTGTGCCAGGAACAATTCCCCAATGTAAAAGGTTCACCAGCGAGCACTGTTCTCTCGTATCCTCCGATTGCCGATATACTGAAATTGATGGGGCATCAATGTCAGCAAAACAAAATGCTATCCAATTTTCTATTCAGAATCGAGCGAGTTCAAGACACATGTTGAAATCTGAAAAAGTTTACTCCGATGTAATTTTTCAGAAGGTTTCATCTCAAAATACCAGTATGTTCAAAAGTATCGTGTAACGTTCACAGAAGAACGCTTGTGGAGACGCTTGTGGAGACTAAGCTGAAATATACGAAAGGTGACAAAAATCATTTGAAAATCTATTCTTTTGGTTTGAAGTATATTGTTGAAAAAGTTAAAATTCGCTCAGTCCTCCTGTAATGGGTTCGTTAAAATCTGGTGCGGCCGTCGCTCACTCTTAATACATTCATCACTTACTTGGAAGTAATGTGAGTGGCTATTACCTATGGGCCAGCTTTTTCCAGAAGAGGTTAAACATAATTTAAAATAACCAGTTGGCATTGGTTAAACAAAGTTACCTCTACATTATTGTTATGGCCGACCATCATATTATAGTGTTTGACTTAATGACTACGAACGAGCTTGAGGCCATCACGAATAAGTCAAAACTGAGGAGGACACGTCCACCGTGACAATCGTCTGCATAAAGACGTGCCTCACTTCATGGTTCATATTCCAATAGAACAGCTTTGTCCATGCATGCAAGTCTTCTCAAACGTGGCTAGTAGGCAAGCACATTCTGAATCTAAACGTATATCCTTACTTGTTTTCAAGCAAATACAGACACCGACAAAAGGATGATTCTCACGCAAGGGGGCTGGCGGAGGGTAATGTGCACCTCACCCTCCTCTCATACACTCACACTCAAACAACTCTACTCATACACTCACACTCAAACAACTCTACTCATACACTCACACTCAAACAACTCTACTCATACACTCACACTCAAACAACTCTACTCATACACTCACACTCAAACAACTCTACTCATACACTCACACTTAAACAACTCTACTCATACACTCACACTCAAACAACTCTACTCATACACTCACACTCAAACAACTCTACTCATACACTCACACTCAAACAACTCTACTCATACACTCACA
>SDVV010003130.1:0-21806 GCA_016164225.1 Gammarus roeselii | reverse complement strand
CATAAACGTAGCAAGAATATCTTACTTAATGACTTACCATATCTCCAGCATAAACGTACCATGCATACCTTTCTTAATGGCTTACCGTATATCCAGTAGAAACATACCAAGATTAACTCACCTAATAGCATACCATATCTCCAGCATTACCATAGCAGGAATACATTACCTAATAGCTTACCGTATATCCAGCATAAACGTACCAGGAATACTTTACCTAATGACTTTCCAAGATTCCAAGATTACCTTACCTAATAGCTTACCTATATTCAGCATAAATGTTCCAAGAATACCTTACCTAATAACTTATCATATCTTCAGCAAAAACGTACTATGAAAACCTCATCTAATGGCATACCATATCTCCAGCATAAACATGCCAAAATACATTACCCAATGGCGTACCATATCTCCAGCATAAACGTACCATGAATACCTTACCTAATAGCTTCTCATATCTTAAGCATAAACGTACCGAGATTAACTTACTTTATGACTAACTGTATAGCCAGCATAAACGTACCATGAATACCTTACCTAATTGCTCACCACATCTCCAGCATAAACGTACCAAGATTACCTTACCTAAAAGCTTACCGTATATCCAGCGAAAACGTACCAAAAATACCTTATCTAATGGCTCACCATATCTCCAGCATTAACGTACCAAGAATACCTTACCTAATGGTTTACCATATCTCCAGCATGAACATGCCATAAATACATTACCTAATAGCGTACCATATCTCCAGCATAAACTTACCAATAATACCTCACCTAATAGCTTAAAAATATCTCCAGCATAATCGTAGCATTAATCCCTTACCTACCGCTTACCATTTAACCAGCTTAAACGAACCAAGAATACCATACCTAATAGCTTACCAGATCTCATGTGGCACAAACGTACCACGAATCCCTTACCTAATTACTTACCATATCTCAAGCATAAACGTATCAAGATTACCTTACCTACTAGCTTACCATATATCCAGCATAAACGTACCAAGAATACCTATTCCAATTGCTTACCATATCTCCCGCGAAAACGTACAATGAATACCTTACCTAATTGCTTACCGTATATCCAGTATAAACGTTCCATGAATACCTTATCAAATGGCTTACCATATCTTAGGCATAAACGTACAAAGATCAGCTTACCTAATAGCTTTCCGTATATCCAGCATAAACGTACATGAATACCTTACCTAATAGCTTACTATATCTCCAGCATAAACGTAGCAACAATATCTTACCTAATAGCTTAACGTATATCAAGCATAAACGTACCATGAATACCTTACCTAATTACTTGCCATATCTCCAGCATAAACGAACCAAGATTACCTTACCTAGTAGCTTACCGTATATCCAGCATAAACGTACCAGGAATACCTTGCCTAATAGTTTACCATATCTCCAGCATAAACGTACCATGAATACCTTAGATAATAGCTTACCGTATATCCAGCATAAACATACCAAGAATACGTTACCTAATGAAATACCATATCTCCAGCATAAACATACTAAGAAAACCTTATTTAATGGTTTACCATGTCCCAAGCAAAAATGCCCCATGATTACCTTTCCTAATAGCCTACCATATCTGTTGCATGAGTGTACCATGAATACATTACATAATGGCTTACCGTATATCCAGCATAAACATACCAAGAAAACCTTACTTAATGACTTACCATATTTCCAGCGTAAACGTACCAAGAGTAGCTTACCTAATAGCTTATCATTCCTCCAGCATAAACGTAGAAGGAATACCTTACCAACCGACTCACCATATATCCAGCATAAACGTACCAAGTTTACCTCACCTAGCGGATTACCGTATATCCAGCATAAACGTACCAAGAATACCTTACCTTATGACTTACCATATCTCCACCATAAACGTACCAAGATTACCTTACCTAATAGCTTGCCGTATATCCAGCATACACGTAACAAGAATACCTTACCTCATAGCTTACCATATGTCCAGTATTAACGTACCAAGAATACTTTACTCAATAGCTTACCATGTCTCCAGCATAAACGTGCCAAAAATACATTACCTAATTGCTTACCATATCTCC
Organism: Gammarus roeselii; assembly: GCA_016164225.1. Lineage (NCBI taxonomy): Eukaryota > Metazoa > Arthropoda > Malacostraca > Amphipoda > Gammaridae > Gammarus > Gammarus roeselii. The sequence goes on along the minus strand of SDVV010003130.1, from coordinate 19,710 downwards.
AGCATAAACGTACCATGAATACCTTACCTAATAGCTTACCATATCTAGAGCATAAACGTACACAGATTACCTTACCTAATGACCTACCATGTATCCAGCATAAACGCACCAAGAATACCTTACCTAATGTCTTTCTATATCTCCAGCATAGACGTACCAAGATTACCTTACCTAATACCCTACCATATCTCCAGCAAAAACGTACCACGAATGCATTACCTAATAGCTTGCCGTATATCCAGCATGAACGTTCCAAGTATACCTTACCTAATAGTTTACCATATCTCCAGCATAAACGTACCAAAATTACCTTACATAATTGCTTACCGTATATCCAGCATAAACGTACCAAGAAAACCTTACCAAATGGTTTACCATATCTCCAGCATAAACCTATCATGAAACCTTACCTATTGGCTTACCATATCTAAAGCATAAACGTACCAAGATTTTCTTACCTAATGACTTACCGTATATCCAGCATAAAAGTACTAAGAATATCTCACCTAATAGCTTACCATATCTCCAGCATAAACGTACCAAGATTACCTTATCTAACAGCTTACCATATCTCCAGCAGAATTGTCCTAAGAGAACCTAACATGATGTTGTACTATATCTCCAACAAAACTGCCAAGATTTCCTTTATAATGACTCACCGTATATCTAGAATAAACGTACCAAGAATACCTTAACTAATAGCTTACCATATTTCCAGCATGAACGTACCAAGTATTCCTCAACTAATAGCTTACCATGTCTCCAGCAAACACGAACCAAGAATGCCGAACCTAATAGCTTACCGTATATCCAGCATAAACGTATCACGAATACCTTACCTAATCGCTTACCGTATATCCAGCATACACGAACCAATAATACCTTACCTAATAGCGTACCATATCTCCAGCATACAAGTGACAAGATTACCTTACCTAATGACTTACTATGTCTAGAGCATAAACGTACCAAGAATTTCTTATCTAATGACTTACCGTATATCTAGCATATAAGTACCAAGAATACCTCACCTAATAGCTTTCCATATGTCCAGCATTAACGTACCATGAATACATTATCTAATAGCTTACCATATTTCCAGCATGTACGTATCAGGAATACCTTACCCAATAGCGTACCATATCTTCAGCAAAAACGTGCTAAGATTACCTTACCTAATGACTCACCGTATAACCGGCATAAATTTACTATGAATATCTTACCTAATAGCTAATCATATCTCCAGCATGAACGTACCAAGAATACCTTACCTAATGGCCTTTCATTCGTCCAGCATAAACGTAGCAGGAATACCTTACCTAATGACTTAGCATTTATCCAGCATAAACGTACCAAGAATACCCCACCTAATGACTTACTGTATATCCAGCATAAACGTACCATGCATACCTTACCTGATGACTCATCTCATCACCAGCATAAACGTACCAAGATTACCTCCCCTAATAGCTCACAGTATATCCAGCATAAACGTTCCATGAATACCTTACCTGATGTCGTACCATATCTCAGGCATAAACGTACAAAGATTCGCTTACCTAATAGCTTTCCATATATCCAACATAAATGTACCACGAATACCTTACCTAATAACTTATCATAACTCCAGCATAAACGTACCAAGGATACCTCACCCAATAGCTTACCATATCAACAGCATAAACGTACCATGAATACCTTACATAATAGCTTACCGTATATCCGGCATAAACGTACCAAGAATACGTTACCTAACGACGTACCAAATATCCAGCAAAAAGGTGCCAAGATTACCTTACCTAATAGCTTACCGTATATTCAGGAGAAACGTGTCAAGATTAACTTACCCAATGACTTACCGTATATACAGCAATAACGTACCAAGAATACCTTACCTGATGGCTTACCATAACTCCGGCATAAACGTACATAGGAAACCTTACCTAATAGCTCACCATATCTCCAGCAAAAACGTGCCAAGATTACCTTACCAAATAGCTTACCGTATATCCAGCATAAACGTACCAAAAATACCTTACCTAATAGCGTATCATATCTCCAGCAAAAACGTAGCAAGAGTACCTTACCTAATTACATAGCATTTATCCAGCATAAACGTACCAAGATTACCCCACCTAATGACTTGCCGTATGAGCAGCATAAATGTACCATGAATAATTTACCTAATGGCTCACGATATCTCCTGCATAAACGTACCATCAATACCTTACCCAATAGCTCACCATATATGCAGCATAAACGTGCCTAACATACCTTACCTAATGACGTACCATATCTTCAGTATAAACGTACCATGAATACCTTACCTAATAGCTTTCCATATCTAAAGCATAAACGTACCAAGAATACCTTACCTAATAACTTACCGTATATCCAGCATAAACGTACCAAGAATACCTTACCTAATGTCTTACCATATCTCTAGCATAAACATACCCAGATTACCTTATGTATTAGCTTACCATATCTCCAGCAAAAATGTCCTAAGATTGCCTTACCTAATAACCTACCATATCTCCAGCATAAACGTACCAAGAATACATTACCTTATGGTTTACCGTATATCCAGCATCAGCGTACCAAGCATACATAACCTTATGACCTCCCATATCTCCTGCATAAACGTACCAAAAATACCTTACCTAATAGCTTACCGTTAATCCAGCATAAACGCACCAAGAATAACTTACCTGATAGCTTTCCATATCTCCACCATAAACGTACCACGAATACCTTACCTAATAGCTTACCGTATATCCAGCATCAACGTACCAAGAATACTTAACCTAATGGCTCACCATATCTCCTGCAAAAACGTACCAAAACTACCTTACCTAGTAGCTTACCGTACATTCAGCATACACGCACCAAGAATAACTTACCTAATAGCTTTCCATATCTCCACCATAAACGTACCACGAATACCTTTCCTAATAGCTCACCGTATATCCAGCATCAACGTACCAAGATTACCTCACCTAAGGACTTACCGTATATCCAGCATGAACGTACCAGGAATACCTTACCTAACGGATTAACTTATCTCCAGTATAAACGTACCAAGATTACCTTACCTAATGGCTTACCGTATATCCAGCAAACACAAACCAAGAATACCTAAAATAATGGCTTACCATATCTCCAACAAAAACGTGGCAAGATTACCTCACCTAATAGCTTACCATAAATCCAGCATTAACGTACCATGAATACCTTACCAAATATCATACCACATCTGCAGCATGAACGTACCGTGAATACCTTACCTAATAGCGTACCGTATCTCCAGCAAAAAACGTGCCAAGATTACCATACCTAATACCTTAAGGTATATCAAGCATAAACGTACCAAGAATACCTTACCTAATAGCTTACCATTTCTAATGCATAAACGTACCAAGATTACCTTACCTAATGGCCTGCCATATCTCCAGCATAAACATACCATGAATACCTTACCTAATAGCTTACCGTATATTGGCATAAACGTACCAAGAATACTTTACCTAATAGCTTACCATATCTCCAGCATAAACGTACGAAGAATACCTCACCTAATTGCCTACCATATCTCCAGCAAAAACTTGACATGATTACCTGCCCTAATAGCTTACTGTATATCAAGCATAAACGTACCAAGAATACCTTACCTAATAGCTTACCATATCTCCACCATAAGCGTACTATGAATATAATACCGAATGGCTTACCGTATATCCAGCATAAACGTACCAAGAATACCTTACCCAATACCTTACCATATCTCCATCATAAACGTAGCATGAATGCCTTACCTAATAGCTAAACGTAAAACCAGCATAAACGTACCAAGAATACCTCACCTAATGGCTTACCATATCTCCAGCATAATTGTACCACGATTACCTTACCTATTAGCTTACCGTGTGTCAAGCATAAACGCACCATGAATAACTTACCTAATAGCTTACCATATCTCCAGCATAAACGTACCAAAAATACCTAACCTATTAGCCCACAATATCTCCAACATAAAAGTGCCGGGCATAAATTACCTAATGACGTACCATATTTCCAGCATGAACGTTTCATGAATACCTTACCTAATAGCTTACCATATTGAAGCGAAAACGTATCAAGATTACCTTACCTAATAGCGTAACATATCTCGAGCAAAAACGTGCTAAGATTAACTTACCTTAAGGCTTACCATATCTCCACCATAAACTTACAGCGAATACTTCACCTAATGGCTCGCCGTATATATAGCATCAACGTACCAGGAATACCTTACCTAGTGACTTACCATATCTCCTGCAAAAACGTACCACGATTACCTTACCTAGTGACTTACCATATCTCCTGCAAAAACGTACCACGAATACCCTACCTAATGACTTAACGTGTTTCCAGCATAAACGCACCAAGAATACCTTACCTAATGGCTCACCATATCTCCAGCATAAACGTACCAAGATTAACTTACCTAATAGCTTACCATATATCCAGCAAACAGGAACCAAGAATACCTAAAATAATGACGTACCATATCACCAGCAAAAAGGTGGCAAGATTACCTTACCTTAAGGCTTACCACATATCCAGCATTAACGTACTATGAATGCCTTACCTGATAGCATACCATATCTCCAGACTGAACGTACCAAGAATACCGTACCTTATAGCGTACCGTATCTCCAGTATAAACGTGCCAAGATTACCTTACCTAATCCCTTTGGATATATCCAGCATAAACGTATCAAGAATACCTTACCTAATGGCTTACCATTTCTCAAGCATGAACGTACCAAGATTACCTAACCTTATAGTTTACCGTATATCCAACATAAACGTTCCATGAACCATTACCTAATTGCTTACCATATCTCAAGCATAAACTTACCAAGATTACCTTACCTAATAGCCTACCGTATATCCAGCATAACCGTATCAAGAATACCTTACCTCATGACCCAGCATATCTCCAGCGTTAACGTACCAAGAATACCTTCCCTAATGGTGTACCATATCTCCAGCATAAACGTGTGAAAAATTCAGTACCTATCAACGTACCAGGTCTCCAGCATAAACGTACCATGAATGAAAATACTCAATAGCTTACCATTTCTAGAGCATGAACGTACCAAGATTGCCTTACCTAATGATTTACCGTATATCCAGCATAAACGTACCAAGAATACCTTACCTAATAGCTTACCATTTCTAATGCATAAACGTACCAAGATTACCTTACCTAATGGCCTGCCATATTCCCAGCATAAACAATCCATGAATACCTTACCTAATAGCTTACCGTATATTGGCATAAACGTACCAAGAAAACTTTACCTAATAGCTTACCATATCTCCAGCATAAACGTACGAAGAATACCTCACCTAATTGCCTAGCATATCTCCAGCAAAAACTTGACATGATTATCTTACCTAATAGCTTACTGTATATCAAGCATAAACGTGCCAGGAATACCTCACCTAATAGCTTACAATATCTCCAGCATAAGCGTACTATGAATATCATACCCAATAGCTTACCCTATATCCAGCATAAACGTACCAAGAATACCTTACCCAATACCTTACCATATCTCCATCATAAACGTAGCATAAATACCTTACCTAATAGCTAAACGTATAACCAGCATAAACGGACCATGAGATATGGTAAGCCTAATGGCTCACCATATCTCCAGCATAATTGTAACAAGATTACCGTACCTAATAGCTTACCGTGGGTCCAGCATAAACGCACCATGAATTAATTACCAAATATCTTACCATATCTCCAGCATGAACGTAATAAAAATACCCAACCTATTAGCCTACAATATCTCCAGCATAAAAGTGCCGGGCATAAATTACCTAATGACGTACCATATTTACAGCATGAACGTACCATGAATTCCTCACCTAATAGCTTACCATATTTGAAGCGAAAACGTACCAAGATTACCTTACCTAATGGCGTACCATATCTCGAGCAAAAACGTGCTAAGATTAACTTACCTAAAGGCTAACCATATCTCCACCATAAGCTTACCTCGAATACTTCACCTAATGGCTCACCGTATATATAGCATCAACGTACCAGGAATACCTTACCTAGTGACTTACCTTATCTCCTGCAAAAACGTTCCACGAATACCCTACCTAATGGCTTTACGTGTATCCAGCATAAACGCACCAAGAATACCTTACCTAGTAGCTTACCACATCTCCAGCATAAACGTACCAAGATTACCTTACCTAATAGCTTACCATATATCCAGCAAACAGGAACCAAGAATACCTAAAATAATGACGTACCATATCACCAGCAAAAAGGTAGCAAGATTACCTTACCTTAAGGCTTACCATATATCCAGCATTAACGTACCATGAATGCCTTACCTAATAGCATACCATATCTCCAGCATAAACATACCAAGAATACCTTACCTTATAGCGTACCGTATCACCAGCAAAAACGTGCCAAGATTACCTTACCTAATCCCTTTAGGTATATCCAGCATGAACGTACCAAGAATACCTTACCTAATAGCTTACCATTTCTCAAGCATAAACGTACCAAGATTACCTAATCAATAGCTTACCGTATATCCAACATAAACGTTCCATGAACCCTTACCTAATTGCTTACCATATCTCAAGCATAAACGTACCACAATTACCTTACCTAATAAATTACCGTATATCCAGCATAAATGTACCATGAATACCTTTCCTAATAGCTTATCATATCTCCAGCATAAAAGTTGCATGAATAACTTACCTAATAGCTAATCATATATCCAGCATAAACGTAGCAATAATACCTTACATAATTGTTTACCATATCCCAAACGAAAACGTACCAAGATTACCTTACCCAATAGCCTACCGTACATCCAGCATAAACGTACCATGATAACCTTACCTAATGACTTACCATATCTCCAGCATAAACGTGCCGAGAATACATTACCTAATGACGTATCATATCTCCAGCATAAACGTACCATGAATACCTTACCTAATGACTTACCATATATAAAACATGAACGAACCAAGATTACCTTACCCAATGACTTATCGTATATCCAGCATGAACGCACCGAAAATACCTTACCTAATAGCTTACCATATCTCCAGCATAAACGTACCACGAATACCTTACCTAATAGCTTACCGTATATCCAGCATCAACGTACCAAGCATACATAACCTTATGACCTACCATATCCCCTGCGTAAACGTACCAAAAATACCTTACCTAGTAGCTTACCAAACATTCAGCATAAACGCACCAAGAATAACTTACCTCATAGCTTTTCATATCTCCACCATAAACGTACCACGAATATCTTTCCTAATAGCTCACCGTATATCCAACATCAACGTACCAAGAATACTCAACCTAATAGCTCACCATATCTCCTGCAAAAACGTACCAAGATTACCTCACCTAAGGACTTGTCGTATATCCAGCGTAAACGTACCAGGAATACCTTACCTTACGGCTTAACTTATCTCCAGTATAAACGTACCAAGATTACCTTACCTAATGGCATACCGTATATCCAGCAAACACAAACCAAGAATACCTAAAATAATGGCTTACCATATCTCCAGCAAAAACGTGGCAAGATTACCTCACCTAATAGCTTACCATAAATCCAGCATTACCGTACCATGAATACCTTACCAAATATCATACCACATCTGCAGCATGAACGTACCGTGGATACCTTACCTAATAGCGTACCGTATCTCCAGCAAAAACGTGCCAAGATTACCATACCTAATACCTTAAGGTATATCCAGCATAAACGTACCAAGAATACCTTACCTAATAGCTTACCATTTCTAATGCATAAACGTACCAAGATTACCTTACCTAATGACCTGCCATATCTCCAGCATAAACGTACCATGAATACCTTACCTAATAGCTTACCGTATATTGGCATAAACGTACCAAGAATACTTTACCTAATAGCTTACCATATCTCCAGCATAAACGTACGAAGAATACCTCACCTAATTGCCTACCATATCTCCAGCAAAAACTTGACATGATTACCTGCCCGAATAGCTTACTGTATATCAAGCATAAACGTACCAAGAATACCTTACCTAATAGCTTACCATATCTCCACCATAAGCGTACTATGAATATCATACCCAATGGCTTACCGTATATCCAGCATAAACGTACCAAGAATACCTTACCCAATACCATACTATATCTCCATCATAAACGTAGCATGAATACCTTACCTAATAGCTAAACGTATAACCAGCATAAACGTACCAAGAATACCTCACCTAATGGCTTACCATATCTCCAGCATAATTGTACCAAGATTACCTTACCTAATAGCTTACCGTGTGTCAAGCATAAACGCACCATGAATAACTTACCTAATAGCTTACCATATCTCCAGCATAAACGTAACAAAAATACCTAACCTATTAGCCCACAATATCTCCAACATAAAAGTGCCGGGCATAAATTACCTAATGACGTACCATATTTCCAGCATGAACGTTTCATGAATACTTTACATAATAGCTTACCATATTGAAGCGAAAACGTACCAAGATTACCTCACCTAATAGCGTACCATATCTCGAGCAAAAACGTGCCAAGATTAACTTACCTAAAGGCTTACCATATCTCCACCATAAACTTACAGCGAATACTTCACCTAATGGCTCACCGTATATATAGATCAACGTACCAGGAATAACTTACCTAGTGACTTACCATATCTCCTGCAAAAACGTACCACGATTACCTTACCTAGTGACTTACCATATCTCCTGCAAAAACGTACCACGAATACCCTACCTAATGACTTGACGTGTATCCAGCATAAACGCACCAAGAATACCTTACCTAATAGCTTACCATATCTCCAGCATAAACGTACCAAGATTACCTTACCTAATAGCTTACCATATATCCAGCAAACAGGAACCAAGAATACCTAAAATAATGACGTACCATATCACCAGCAAAAAGGTGGCAAGATTACCTTACCTTAAGGCTTACCACATATCCAGCATTAACGTACCATGAATGCCTTACCTAATAGCATACCATATCTCCAGACTGAACGTACCAAGAATACCGTACCTTATAGCGTACCGTATCTCCAGTATAAACGTGCCAAGATTACCTTACCTAATCCCTTTGGGTATATCCAGCATAAACGTACCAAGAATACCTTACCTAATGGCTTACCATTTCTCAAGCATAAACGTACCAAGATTACCTAACCTTATAGCTTACCGTATATCCAACATAAACGTTCCATGAACCATTACCTAATTGCTTACCATATCTCAAGCATAAACTTACCAAGATTACCTTACCTAATAGCCTACCGTATATCCAGCATAAACGTATCAAGAATACCTTACCTCATGACCCAGCATATCTCCAGCGTTAACGTACCAAGAATACCTTCCCTAATGGTGCACCATATCTCCAGCATAAACGTGCGAAAAATTCATTACCTATCAACGTACCAGGTCTCCAGCATAAACGTACCATGAATGAAAATACTCAATAGCTTACCATTTCTAGAGCATGAACGTACCAAGATTGCCTTACCTAATGATTTACCGTATATCCAGCATAAACGTACCAAGAATACCTTAACTAACGGCTTACCATATCTCCATCATAAACGTACCAAGATTACCTCATCGAATAGCCCACCATATCTCCAGCAAAAATGTCCCAAGATTACCTTACCTTATAGCCTACCATAACTCCAGCATAAACGTACCAAGAATACCTTTTTTAATAGCTTACTCCTTACCTCATAGCTTACCATATCTCCAGCATATATGTAACAAGAATACCTTACCTAATGACTTACCATATATCCAGCATAAACATGCCAAGCAAATCTTACCTAATACCTTACCATATCTCTAGCATAAACGTGCCAGAATACACAAGCCAATAGCGTACCATATCTCCAGCATAAACGTACTATGAATACCTTACCTAATAGCTTACCATATCTAAAGCATGAACGTACCAAGATTACCCTCCCGAATGACTTACCGTATATCCATCATTAACGTACCAAGAATACATTGCCTAATGGCTACTATATCTGCAGCATAAACGTACCAATAATACCTTACCTAATAGCTTACCATATCTCCAGAATAAACGTACCAAGAATACCTTACCCAAAAGCGTACCATATCTCCAGTAAAAACGTGCCATGAATACATATCCCCATGACTTACCATACATCCTGCATTAAGGTACCAAGAATACCTTACCTAATAGCGTACCATATCTCTAGCAGAAACGTGCCAGGATTACCTTACCTAATGACTTACCGTATATCCAGCATAAAAGTACCAAGAATACCTTACCTAATAGCTTACCATATCTCAAGCATAAACGTACGAAGATTACCTCACCTAATAGCTCACCGTAAATCCAGCATAAACGTACCAAGAATACCTTACTTAATGACTCACTATATCTCAAGCATAAACATACCAAGATTACCTTACCCAATAGCTTACCGCATATCCAGCATACCCTTACCAAGAACACCTTACCTAATAGCTAACCATATCTCCAGCATAAACGTACCAAGAATACCTTACCTAATGGCTTACCATTTCTCAAACATAAACGTACCAAGATTACCTAACCTAATAGCTTACCGTATATCCAACATAAACGTTTCATGAACCATTACCTAATTGCTTACCATATCTCAAGCATAAACTTACCAAGAGTACCTTACCTAATAGCCTACCGTATATCCAGCATAAACGTATCAAGAATACCTTACCAATTGACTTACCGTGTATCCAGCATAAACGTACCAAGAATACCTTACCTAATAGCTTACCATATCTCTAGCATAAACGTAACAAGATTACTTCACCCTAATGCCTTACCGTATTTATAGCATAAACTTACCAAGGATACCTTACCTATTAGCTTACTTTATCTCCAGCATAAACGTACCAAGATAACCTTACTCAAAGGCTTACTATATAACCAGCACACGCGAACCAAGAATCCAGCATTAACGTACAATGAATAACTTACCTAATAGCTCATCATATCTCCAGCATAAACCTACCATGAATACCTTACCTAATAGCGTACCATATCTCCTGCAAAAACGTGCCGAGATTTCCTTACCTAATGACTTGCCGTATATCCAGCATATGCGTACCAAGAATACCTTTTCAAATGGCTTACCATATCACAAGCATAAACGTACCAAGATTACCTTACCTAATCACTTACCGTATATCCAACACACACGAACCATGAATACCTTAAATAATGACATACCATATCTCCAGCAAAAACGGTCCAAGATTACCTTACCTAATTACTTACCATGTATCCAGCATTAACGTATCATGAATACCTAACCTAATAGCTTACCATATCTCCAGCATAAACGTACCAAGAATACCTTACCTAATAGCGTACCATATCTCCAGCAAAAACGTGAAATGAATACATTCCCTAATGACTTACCATACATACTGCATTAACATACCATGAATACCTTATCTAATAGCTTACAATATCTATAGCATAAGAGTACCAAGAATACCTTACCTAATAGCGTACCATATCTCTAGCAGAAACTTGCCAAGATTACCTTACCTAATAACTTACCGTATATCCAGCATAGAAGTACCAAGAATACCTTACCTCATAGCTTACCATATCTCAAGCATAAACGTACGAAGATTACCTCACCTAATAGCTCACCGTAAATCCAGCATAAACGTACCAAGAATACCTTACTTATTGACTCAATATATCTCAAGCATAAACATACCATGATTACCTCACCTGATAGCTCACCGTATATACAGCATAACCGTACCAAGAATACCTTACCTAATAGCTAACCATATCTCCAGCATAAACGTACCATGAATACCTTACCTAATAGCCCACTATATCTCCAGCATAAACGTGCCAGGAATACTTTACCTAAAAGCTTACCTTATATCCAGTATAACCGTACCAGGATTACCTTACATAATATATTACCATATCTCCAGAATAGACGTGCCAAAAATACATTGCCTTATGGCGTACCGTATCTCCAGCATAAACGTACCATGAATACCTTACATAATAGCTTACCATATCTCCAGCATAAACGTCCCAAGAATATCTTACCATATGACTTACCGTATATCCAGCATGAACGTACCAAGAATACCTGACCTAATAGCTTAACATATCTCCAGAAAGAACGTAAAACGAATACCTTACCTACTAGCTTACCGTATATCCAGCAACAACGTACCAAGAATACCTTACATAAGAGCTTACCATATCTTCTGCATAAACGTGCCAAGAAAATATTACTTAATAGCGTACCATATCTCCAGCAAAAACGTACCATGAATACCTTACCTAATAGCTTACCATATCTAAAGCATAAACGTACCAAAATTACCTTACCTAATAGCGTACCATATCTCCAGCATAAACGTACAAAGATTACCTTAACTAATAGCTTACCGTATATCCAGCATAAACGTACCATGAATACCTAACCTAATAGCTTACCATATCTGAAGCAGGAACGTACCAAGATTAGCTTACCTAATAGCGTACCATATCCCCAGCATAAACGTCGCAGGAATGCCTTATCTAATGGCTTTCCATATATCCAGCATAAAATACCTAGAAACCCTTACCTAATGTCCTACTGCATATCCACCATAAACGTACCAATAATTCATTACCTAATGACTTACCGTATATTCAGCATAATCGTACCAAGAATACCTTACCTAATAGCCTACCACATCTCCAGCATTAACGTACCACGAATACATAACCTAACGGCCTACCATATCTCCTGCAAAAAGGTACCAAGAATACCTTACCTGATGACTTACCGTGTATCCAGCATAAACATACCATGAATACCTTACCTAATAGCTTACCATATCTCCAGCATAAACGTGCTAAAACTCCATTACCTAATAGCGTACCATAGCTCCAGCATAAACGTACCAAGAATAACTTACTTAATGGCTTACCATATCTCCAGCATAAACATGCTATGAATACATTACCTATGAGCGTACCATATTTCCAGAATAAACGTACCAAGAATACCTTACCTAATGACTTACCGTGTATCCAGCATAAACATACCATGAATACCTTCCCTAATAGCCTACCATATCTCCAGCATAAGCGTACCAAGAATATCTTACCTAACGTTACACAACATATACAGAATGAACGTACCATGAATACCTTACTTAATGGCTTACCATATCTCCAGAATACACGTAGCAAGAATACCGCACCTGATAGCTTATCATATATCCAGCATAAACGTACCAAGAATACCTTACCTAATAGCTTACCGTATATACAGCATAAACGTACCAGGAATACCTTACCTAATAGCGTACGGTATCTCCAGCATAAGCGTACCAAGATAACCTTACTTAATAGCTTACCATATCTCTAGCATAAACGTGATGGAAATACATTACCTAATAGCGTACCATATCTCCAGCATACACGTACCATGAATACCTTACCTAATGACTTACCATATATATAGCATAAACAAACCAAGAGTATCGTACAAAATGACTTACCGTATATCCAGCATAAATTACCAAGAATACCTTACCTAATAGCTTACCATATCTCCAGCATAAACGTACCACGAATACCTTACCTAATAGCTTACGTTATATCCAGCATCAACGTCCCAAGAATACCAAACCTAATAGCTTACCAAATTTCTAGCGTGTACTTACCATGAATACCTCAACAAATAGCTTACCATATATGAAGCAAAAAACGTACCAAGATTACCTTATCCAACGGCATACCATATCGCCGGCAAAAACGAGCTAAGATTATCTTACCTAATAGCTTACCATATATCCAGCATAAACGTACCACGAATACCTTACCTAATAGCTCACCGTATATCCAGAATCAGCGTACCAAGAATACCTAACCTATTAGCTTACCACATCTCCTGCAAAAAACGTGCCATGAATACCTTACCTAATGGCTTACCGTGTATCCAGCATAAACGCACCAAAAATAATTTACCTAATAGCTTACCATATCTCCAGCATAAACGTAAATATATTACCTTACCTAATAGCTTACCGTATATCCTGCATTACCGTTCCATGAATACTTTACCTAATAGATCACCATATCTCAGGCATGAACGTACCAATATTACCTCACCTAATGACTTACCGTATATCCAGGATAAACGTACCAAGAATACCTTACCTAATAACTTACCATATCTCTAGCATAGACGTACCAAGAATACCTTACCTAATAGCTTACCATATCTCAAGCATATATGTACCAAGATTACCTTACCTCATAGCTTACCTTATATCCAGCATAAACGTACCAAGAATACCTTACCTCATGGCCTACCATATCTCTAGCATAAACGTACCAAGAACACCTTACCTATTGGTGTACCATATCTCCAGCATAAACGAGCAAAAAATGCATTACATAATGGCGTACCATGTCTCCAGCATAAACATATCATGATTACCTAACCTAATAGCTTACCATACATAGAGAATAAACGTACCAAGATTTCCTTATCTAATGACCACCGTACATCCAGCATAAACATTATAAGAATAACTTACCTAATAGCTTACCATATCTCCAAAATGAACGTACCAAGAATACCTTACCTAATGACTTACCATATCTCAATCATGAACGTATCAGGAATACATTACCTAATAGCGAACCATATTTCAAGCATAAATGTACCATGAATACATCACCTAATGACTTACCATATTTAAAGCAAAATTATACCAAGATTACCTCTCCTAATAGCGTACCATATCTCCAGCTTAAACGTACCAGGAATACCTTACCTAACAGCTCACCATATCTCCAGCACAAATGTCCCAAGATTACCTTACCTAGTAGCCTACCATATCTCCAGCATAAACGTACCAAGAAAACCTAAACCTAATGGCTTACCATATATCCAGCATGAACGTACCAAGAATACCTTACTTTATAACTTACCATATCCCCAGCATAAACGTACCATGAATACCTTACCTAATAGCTTACCATATCTCCAGCATAACCGTACCAAGATAACCTTATCTAATAGCCTACCATGATTCCAGCAAAAATGTCTACAGAATATATTACCCAATGGCGTACCATACTTCCAGCATAAACGTACCATGAACACCTCACCTAATAGCTTACCATATTTAAAGCAAAAATGTACCAAGTTTATCTCACCTAATGGCGTACCATATCTTCAGCAAAAAAGTGCTAAGATTACCTTTACTAATAGCTTACCGTATATCCAGCATAAACGTATCGAGAATACCATACCTAATACCTTACTATATCTCCAGCATACACGTACCAAGGATACCTTACCTAAAAGCTTACCAAATCTCCAGCATAAACGTACCAAGAATACCTTACCTGATGAATTACCGTATATCCAGCATAAACGTACCAAGAATACCTTCCCTAATCGCTTATCGTATATCCAGAATAAACGTACCAAGAATACCATACCTAATTTCTTACCATGTCTCCAGCATAAACGTACCAAGATTACCTTATCTAATGGATTACCATATCTCCAGCAAAAATGTCCCAAGATTGCCTTACATGATGGCCTACCATATCTACAGCATAAACGTACCAAAAATAGCCTACCCAATAGCTTACCATATCTCCAGCATGAACGTGCCAAGTATACATTACCTAATAGCTTACCATGTCTAGAGCATAAACGTACGAAGATTTTCTTACCTAATGACTTACCGTACATCCAGCATAAAAGTAGAAAGAATACCTCACCTAATAGCTTACCATATCTCCAGCATACACGTACCAAGATTACCTTATCTAACAGCTTACCATATCTCCAGCAAAATTGTCCCAAGATTACCTTAACTGATGTTGTACTATATCTCCAACAAAACTGCCAAGATTTCCTTTATAATGACTCACCGTATATCCAGAATAAACGTGCCAAGAATACCTTAACTAATAGCTTACCATATTTTCAGCATGAACGTACCAAGAATTCTTCACCTAATAGCTTACCATGTCTCCAGCATACACGAACCAAGAATGCCGAACCTAATAGCTTACCGTATATCCAGCATAAACGTACCACGAATACCTTACCTAATGGCTTACCGTATATCCAGCATACACGTACCAAGAATACCTTACCTAATGGCGTACCATATCTCCAGCATAAAAGTGCCTAGATTACCTTACCTAATAGCTTACCATGTCTATAGCATAAACGTACGAAGAATTTCTTACCTAATGACTTACCGTACATTCAGCATATAAGTACCAAGAATACCTCACCTAATAGCTTACCATATATTCAGCATTAACGTACCATGAATGCATTACCTAATAGCTTACCATATCTCAGGCATGTACGTATCAGGATACCTTACCCAATAGCGTACCATATCTTCAGCAAAAACGTGCTAAGATTACCTTACCTAATAACTCACCGTATAACCAGCATAAATTTACTATGAATATCTTACCGAATAGCTAACCATATCTCCAGCATGAACGTACCAAGAATACCTTACCTAATAGCTTACCATTCGTCCAGCATAAACGTAGCAAGAATACCTTACCTAATTACTTAGCATTTATCCAGCATAAACGGGCCAAGGATACCTTACATAATAGCTTACCGTATATCCAGCATAAACGTACCAAGAATACGTTACCTAACGACGTACCAAATATCCAGCAAAAAGGTGCCAAGATTACCTTACCTAATAGCTTACCGTATATCCAGCAGAAACGTGTCAAGATTAACTTACCTAATGACTTAACGTATATGCAGCAATAACGTACCAAGAATACCTTACCTGATGGCTTACCATAACTCCAGCATAAACGTACCAAGAAAACCTTACCTAATAGCTTACCATTTCTCCAACAAAAACGTGCCAAGATTACCTTACCTAATAGCGTATCATATCTCCAGCATGAACGTAGCAAGAATACCTAACTTAATTACATAGCACCTAATGACTTACCGTATAAGCAGCATAAATGTGTCAAGAATAATTTACCTAATGGCTCACAATATCTCCTGCATAAACGTACCATAAGTACCTTACCCAATAGCTTACCATATAGGCAGCATAAACGTGCCTAACATACCTTACCTAATGACGTACCATATCTCCTGTATAAACTTACCATGAAAACCTTACCTAATAGCTTTCCATATCTAAAGCATAAAGGTACCAAGATTACCTCACCTAATGACTTAAAGTATCTCCAGCATAAACGTACCAAGAATACCTTACCTAATGTCTTACCATATATCCAGCATAAACATACCAAGATTACCTTATGTATTAGCTTACCATATCTCCAGCAAAAATGTCCTAAGATTACCTTACCTAATAACCTACCATATCTCCAGCATAAACGTACCAAGAATACATTACCTAATGGTTTACCGTATATCCAGCATTAACGTACCAAGAATACCTAACCTAATTGCTTATCATATCTCCTGCGAAAACGTACCATGAATACCTTACCTAATAGCTCACCATATATCCTGCATAAACGTACCAGGAATACCTTACCTGATGACTTACCATATCTCCAGCATAAACGTACCAAGATTACCTCACCCAATGACTTACCGTATATCCAGCATAACGTACCAAGAATACCTTACCCAATAGCTTACCGTATATCCAGCAATAACATACCAAGAATACCTTGCCTGATGGCTTACCATAACTCCATCATAAACGTACTAAGAATACCTTACCTAATAGCCTACAGCATATCCAGCATCAACGTACCAAGAATACCTAACCTAATAGTTTTCCATATATCCTGCAAAAACGTACCAAGATTACCTTGCCTAATAGCTTACCGTGTATCCAGCATAAACGCACCAAGAATAACTTACCTAATAGCTTACCATATCTCCAGCATAAACGTACCACGAATACCTCACCTAATAGCTTACCGTATTTCCAGCACCAACGTACCAAGAGTACCTAACATAATGGCTTACATATCTCCGACAAAAACGTACCAAGATTACCTCACCTAATGACTTACCGTATATCCAGCATGAACGTACCAGGAATACCTCACCTAAAGGCTTAACTTATCTCCAGCATAAACGTACCAAATATACCTTACGTAATAGCGTACCGTATCTCCAGCAAAAACGTGCCAAGATTACCTTACCTAATACATCAACGTATATCCAGCATAAACGTACCAAGAATACCTTACCTAATGACTCACCATTTCTCAAGCACAAACGTACCGAGATTACCATACCTAATAGCTTACCGTATAACCAGCATAGAAGTACCAAGAATACCTTACCTAATTGCTTACCATATCAAAGCATAAACGTACCACAATTACCTTATCTAATAGCTTACCGTATATCTAGCATAAACGTACCAAGAATACCTTGCCTAATGGCCTACCATTTTTCCAGCATAAACGTTCCAAGAATACCTTACATAATGGCTTACCATTTGTAGAGCATAAACGTACCAAGATTACCTTACCTAATGACTTACCGTATATCCAGCATGAACGTACCAAGAAAACCTTAAATATTGGCTTACCATATCTTCAGCATAAACGTACCAAGATTACCTCATCAAATAACTTAACATATCTCCAGCAAAAATGTCCCAAGATAACCTTACCTAATAGCCTACCATATCTCCAGCAGAAACATACCAAGAATACTTTACCTAATAGTTTACCGTATATCCAGCATAAACGTACCAAGAATACCTTACCTAATAGCTTACCATATCGCCAGCATAAACGTACCAAGAATACCTTACCAAATAGCTTACCATATCTCCAGCATAAATTTAGCAAGAATACCTAACCAAATTGCTCACCATATCTCCAGCATAAACGTACCAAGAGTACCTCACCTAATAGCGTACCATATCTCCAGCAAAAACGTGACAAGATTACCTTAACTAATAGCTCACTGTATATCCAGCATAAACGTACCATGAATACCTTACCTAATGGCTTACCATATCTCCAGCATCAACGTAATAAGAATACCTTACCTAATAACTTTTCATATATCCAGCATAAACGTAGCAAGAATATCTTACCTGATAGCTAATCATATATCCAGCATAAACGTAGCTATATTACCTTACATAATTGTTTACCATATCTCCAGCATAAACGTACCATAAATACCTTACTTAATAGCTTACCGTACATCCAGCATAAGCGCACCAAGAATAACTTACCTGATTGCTTTCCATATCTCCAACATAAACGTACCACGAATACCTTACCTAATAGCGTACCATATCTCCAGCATAAACGTGCCAAAAATACATTACCTAATAGCGTACCATATCTCCAGCATAAACATACCAAGAATGCCTTACCTAATAGCTTACCGTATATTGGCATAAACGTACCAAGAATACTTTAGCTAATAGCTTACCATAACTCCAACATAAACGTACGAAGAATACCTCACCTAATTGCCTACCATACCTCCAGCAAAAAATTGACATGATTACCTTACCTAATAGCTTACTGTATATCAAGCATAAACGTACCAAGAATACCTTACCTAATAGCTTACC
>SDVV010003129.1:0-21807 GCA_016164225.1 Gammarus roeselii | reverse complement strand
TATATATAAATATACGCACTGTATACTGACTTGCCCATTTGCACGGGATGACACATCTTTCGATGTGAGACTACTTGACTCACTCCTGCGACGTATTCAAGATAAAATGAAGTACCTTGCGTAGTAAAATGATGTGTTCTGGGACTCAGTCAATCTGGAAAAGGCCATGAACTGAGTCGACAGGTGAGCGCTATAGAGGGGATTGCGTTTGTATGGAGTGTTCGGAAATCTGCTGAAAGCGATTCAGAGTTTCAATAATGGTAGCAGAGCATATGTCAGAGACGAGATCGAGGTGAGTGCTTGATTCACAACAAAAGTGGGACTAAGAAAAAGCTGCGTGATGTGTCCCTGGCTGTTCAATCACTGCATGAACGCGGTGATCGGGGAAGTGATTGCGAGTGTATTGGGTCGTGGCTTAGAGCTGTGAGAAACGGAAGGGTGGAGTGAACAGTTGAGTGGTCTGGTGCTTGCGGATGCTACCAGGCAGTGGTGGCGGAGCTTTATAGCAGTTGTCCAGGCTAGTGTCGGGCAACTGCTCTCCAGACGAAGCTGCGAGTGAACAAAGTAAGGAAATGTCCGAAGAACGTAGATGCAAGCGGAATCAGTGGCCTCCAAAATAGAGAGTAATTGGAATAAGTTTAGTCTTTAAATTTTCTTGCATCTCATGTGGGGAAGACATGCGTGGAGGTATGGGGTTAAATGTTGGGTGCACTGAAGAGTGTAATGAGCTGAAGGCCGTTTGGGATAGAAGCAAGAGTAGGGTTATATAAAGTGGGCAGTTTGTTTGATGAGCATGGCTGGAGTAAAGCTGTGAGGCATGATCAATAATGACGCTATTTGAATTTGAAGTGAGATATTGAAGAAGCTAGAAAACAGAGTAATTTTACCTCTGCTGAGAATGTTCGGGCACATTGTGAGGATGGATGATGGGATATTGTGGAAGACCGAAGACCGAATTTTGGGTGGATTGATGGCGTGAAACAGGCATTAGGCAGGAGAGACTTGAGTGTGGAGGTAGAATGAGAGCGTGCAATGGACGAGCGTGTGTGCAGAATACTTGTGAATGGATGAGATTGGCGCTGCCATGATGTGCGATCTCGCCCTTGACGGGCGTTGAGAAACGCGATGGTCGTTGGCCGGGGGTGAGGGGGTTGTGAAGTCACTATGACGCAGTAAGGGTAAACCAGTTCTACTATCGGGCCCTGCTGCTGACACTGACATTGGACCGCACTCTTGACCCAGAATGTGAGTGTTCAGGGGACATAATAATATCTAAGTTTGTTTAATATCCAGGCATGAGAACGCGCTCCGGCTGAGCTGATATGCTGCGAGGTAAACGATCCAGTAAACTTTTACTATAGGGCTTATTACTCTAATTTCCTTTGCAAGATCTTATCGATTAGCTATACTACAGGCAAGAGAGATTCATGCCCCATACGATAACTGAAGGTCAGTTACCTAAACAAAACTGTTAAGCAGCAACTGGTCGATGAAAATTAATGGTTTATAAAAACATACAAAGGCATCAACGCGGGACTCCTTCAAGACGTCTCGTGGCGTGCCTAATAGGTTAAAGGCTTAATTGCCTGAATGATATTGCGACCTGAAATCAAAAAACAATTATATTATTGATACTTACAAAGTTCCACAGGGCGTAGAAATGAATTAAAGCTACAATTGTGAGTTACTCGACGAGTTCCTCATACGCTCGCTAGATGATCATCCTCTGTCTTCCCCCAGTAAATTAATATCAATGAAACAAAACTGACTAGACGATTATGAGGGTTCAAAACTGACCTCCTCATGGTTTGCAAACGAATAAACATCATTAAATAATTTTGTATTGAGATGAAAAACAATTTACGATTCTGGACACCTCTGAGAAGCAATCACTTGTTCTTGACCATCATTTGCATCATCTAAAAAATGATCACTGCTAAACATTGAATTAGTTTTGTGCAGAACATTTAACTCATGTTATTCACAGAAAAGTTTGCTATGTATGAAGGAAAAGTGTAAAGTGGATATTAATTTGATTGCAGAATAACAAAATGTAAAACACCCCGTTTTATCGATACAAAATGACAGATATAGACCCGAGGCAGCCCCTGCCTTGAAGATGGGTGATCGACGGCAAGATGTTCTTTCTTCTCCCCTAGATAGACTCACACACGTACAAGTTTTGTCAGCTTTATAACACAAACCTGTGTTGGAAAAGCCCGTTCGCACACTGTGGACCAGTGAATATTGACAGATGCAATTGGGTCTCGAGCTAAGTGAAACCTTTGTATAGATGGCTAATAACCGTGATAAAGTACAATAGGTTACTGCTAAGTGAAACCTATGTAAAGATGGCTAGTAACAGGGATAAAGTACAGTAGGTTACTGATCAAAACATCGCACAATTTGTATGTTCGATTCCTAACACCTGATTTGTGTATTATTGTTTTTCTACAACGTCAAACATACAAATCGTACGACGTTGATTCTAGAAGTAATTGATCTTATAGTTATCACACGTGCCGTTTGCCACCCGAGTCTGATTCCTTGACTGAGTAATGCCATTTCTCGTAGACTCATCCGTTATCTCACTTACAATAGGACTTGCGGGTAATTACCTAGAGGCGAGTGGGTGGTAAATCAAATTGCTCCTAAGGAACTCAGCCGGACGGAAATAAATCGTAGAGGTGAAGGCGGCGATGGTCAGCGAAGGGTTTGTCGTCGCGATGCCAAGAATTCGGTAGATAAATAAACACAAATCCTGACGGGGAGTCTATTCATGATATATTTCCCCTTTTCATTCATTATTGAGCTTTTGATTTCAACGATTCCATAATTTTTCAAAATTATTTTTTGCTTGATTTGTATCATATCACACTTGAAAATTCGGAGGTAACAATGTTATAAGAATCGTTATTGCTATTGCACATGGTTTATAGTAACCAGCCCAAGTAGCGCAACGCTCTGTCAATATGGATGTTTTGTTTCTCATTCAAGTAAAATTTTAACCGGTGGTAATCTATTGATACAAAACACAAGGAAAACTCAATAAAAGTATGTCACTAATGTTGAAAATATATTAATGTTCAATTTAGAAATAAACGTGCTAATTCTGTCAATAATCTATTTTATTGGAGCTGCTCTCACAATAACCGGGAATTAGTATTCCATTCAACGAGATTAGTGTTCATGTTTACGAGAGTTAATTTAGATAAATTGGTATAGCTTAAACAGATATTTATTAAAACTTGATTAAACATGAAGGTTTTGTATCCAAAATTTCTTCTCAGCTCGAATTCTGAAATCAAGAATTGCTAATATATCTAAATGTGACCGCATTTTGAGAAACGGGGGACTGATCTTGAATGAAATGATAACAAATATTGCGAGCATTTGCCGCGGCTCACAAGTAACCGAACAATCGTATGTGAATCATATAAGTGTCAACCAATGAGATAAATCGTGTAGATAGTAGCCTCCTTCGATTTTCTAGCTAGCAGCAATTCAATAATTTGAATTTAGGGGATCAAGTCTACTAACGTTGAAGAGTCCCGTAGTCAGGTATTCCGATTATGAAATAGAATAGTATCAGTTTAAAGGAGCGGTTAATTGTTTTCTTCATATATAAGTGTTTCAAAGGGGGAGTCTTCCAACAGACAAATATCGATCCATCATCAAAATCAAATTTTCGTTTAGAATTCTGGTATGACATCATCACCTTTACATTTTCAATTGGGATGAAATCTGCATGAAAAATATGTGAACAAGCGCTTTCGATAGTTAAAATTCTGTCTGGAAGTCAAATGGATAAATTGTTTTGGAGATTGGTAGTGAACCCGCCGGTTTAATATTGGAATGTGTTTTTGCAGCTTGTTCGTGTTTTGACTGCAAAAATAAACAGAAAACTCGGAAATCTTCCGTGAAATCAAAATATTGCCAGCAGCCAAGTTCTAGAAAAAATGTGGTCATAAAAAGTGACTTTACTGACACGGGTATTAGCGATTCAAATAAATGAGACATCGCTACACGATGCAATTTTGAAGAAAAATAATTGGGAACGTACCCCATAAAAGAAGAGCACAGTCCAGATGTGTTGAGAGGACTTTAGTGACACCCATTTGATATGAAATCGATCAATTTATACCACGTCTTTCCAAGTTTTTCCAGCCTTCAGTTTGTTTGGTTAAATACTGATGTGTCATTTCGAGTACTTTATCTTGAGCGGCAAAATTGGAACCGAAGAAACAAGGCAATACAATTGAATTTCATTGAAAAATTGTTTCATATAGAAATATTTCTGCCATCATTATATGTTACGTTATTAAATGAGAGGATGTTATTCTGTCTAGCTACCTATATAATGATACTTATTTGAAAACATTCAGTAGCTAAAGATATGTAAGCATCTGCAATTGTTTGAATGCGATCGACTCCGTTGAGGATTGCTCTGCTTTATACAACTAAATTGGCAACTTTTGATGCTCATCATGTATTAATATGCTAGGCGACCCATCCTCATCCCCATTCATGTACCCCAGTTAACTATCGTCATTACATAAGTTGTCTGTCTTATGTTGCCTGTTTCTCACATGAGTAAATCACATTACATGAAGACTAAATAGGAAGCATTGCTGCCCTGGTAAGCTCGAGCCATGTATCTTTAGCCAGATGTTTCTGTTGAATCTAATTAGAATCCTGCTATTAAAGACACAACTTGGCAGACGCTTATCTTTATTGTGCTCGGACCATTCCCCCTGAACAGTCTCACGAGAAAGCCACTGAATGAGTTTAGTTATCCGGTGCGCATCACGTGAACTCTTTGGTTGTGTTGGAGAAGAAGAAAATACGAGACCCTACCAGTCAATCACGTCATCAAACAAGGACAGCACAGGGCGTAACCTACTGATGACACGACACTTCGGGTGCCGGAATTCTGCGTATCAAAACCGCGGTCAAATAACAATACCCAGGATAGGGTATTATTCGTATAATGTGTAATGAGTGCGAAGCGTGTCATTGACTGTAGCCACAAATTAAAAACAGCCCGTAGGGCTCAGTTATTACGAGGTCGTGTTAGGTGACTCGTTAGGGTATGCTCTACTGAGTTGATTTTGAGTACTTGCTCCAGTTTCGAAATAATATTGTGTCGCGTACTAGTGCAGTATCATTGATTAAGAGCGTATCATCCGTATCTCCAATTTAGGAGGGAATTGTATGGCCAAATTCATAACGAGTCAACGTAAGAGGACTAATGGTTGTAACGAGTTTTTCTCATCGTCAGTATTAAATTTGATACTTTTAGATAATTTAATGTTTCACATTTCAACTTAAGTATCATGAGATCACTAACTTCGGCAACTGGTTCCTACAATTTGAACAAAACAAACACTGTATAATTGCATTATTTCCTAATTTACCTGAAAGCGGGGTATTCCGGCAGTCAAATTGGAAGCTATTCATGGTTTGTTCAGTCATTGTCAGTGGATTCTGCGTAACTATTTTACCTACCTTATTACCCTATCCTACTTCCGAGGGTTAGTGTTAACTATATCTACTTATATTCCTAAAACCAACGAGACATTGGTATCAATTACTAGAGCTTAACATTGGTATCCTCCGG
Organism: Gammarus roeselii; assembly: GCA_016164225.1. Taxonomy (NCBI): domain Eukaryota; kingdom Metazoa; phylum Arthropoda; class Malacostraca; order Amphipoda; family Gammaridae; genus Gammarus; species Gammarus roeselii. The sequence goes on along the minus strand of SDVV010003129.1, from coordinate 16,187 downwards.
CTGGCACATGTTATCTGGGAGGGAGCTCATGACTTCCCGTACACACACGGTCACATCGAACCTTAAACTGCCCGCCTTTCCCACATGTGGGAAACACCGAGCCCATAACCGCCCCATGGTGATTAAGGTCTGTACTTCGTCCTTACTTTCCTGTCAACTGAAGACTTACTAGACATACTTCGCAAATGCACTTACTAGTATTTAAATTATCATACACAGCGATTCATTTTCAAATTGTCATTCAATTGGTATTACTCTTTTTATTTACACGCCTCTAGCCAACAATTCAAACGGCAAACAACGTCGGATTGTGGCAACAGGACAAGACCGGATAAGGGGGGGGGGGTATTCTACACTCCCAACTCTAGGCCTGTCCAGCTGGCACAGAGAACAACTTCCAAGAACTGGCACGGAACATCCGTTTATACAGTGAAATGTCTTCCCAACGGGTAGAGCATGTAGAATGTTTCCTACACACATCCAGCCAAGAAAAAGGCGCATTGGCACTTATTGTATCTGAGTGACGATATGCTGACGAGCTGCTATAGCTGCCTTCCGAAAAAGTCGGGTAGTGTTTAGTTCGTTTGTACCTGCGGGAATGGGATTCTCCCTGGTGCCGTTGACGGTGCAATGCGCTTCATTTTTTCGCTCAAAGCCCACATAGGGTGACGACGACGTGTCATGACTCTGCAGCTCTGGTGGACTCTTTTTGGGTTCCACTGCTTGCACCTCTATTGGGTACAGCAGTCACCGGTCGACTGACGGTACCTTCACGAGTTTTGAGTTTCACGTTTCTCACATGACCGTCTTTACCTTCGTGAATCTCGATGATCCTACCCAGACCCAATGACAATCTTTGGCCCTCGTCGTGGATCTAAACTATGTCACCCACCTTGGGCGCAACGATTATCTAAGCATCCACAGTATGATGTCGAAGGATGGTTAGGTATTCCTTTCAGAATCTTTTTCGGAAACGATGCATAACCTTCTGGAAGTTTTTCTGACTTCGTGATAGAAGCTCTGCTAAGTTCGAGATAGAAGTTAGCGGACGGACATTGAGGTCCGCTTCTATCTCGCATAGTGCGGTGTGTAGTTAATCGTCCATCACCATGGCCCTGGGTAACGTTTTCTGTAGACAAAGCTTGACACTCTTCACGATCCTCTCCAAGAATCCTCCGAGCAAATTGGGCCCTTCTATGATTGAAATTTCCCTTGTATTTGTTTTGATTCAGAGTGCTCCGAGCCCTCTGATGTTCTTTAGAAGACATCAGTATCTTGGCGGAGCTCACAAAGTTTTATCCATTGTTACTTATCAACATTTGGGATAGGAGCGACGAGTAGAAAACCTTCGAAGTGTTCGCAAGAAGGTTTCTGCTGACAAATCTTTAGCAACTTCCAGATGGACTACCCTGATGGATGCACATGCGTACATTTCAGTGTAGGGTGTTTCTTCTTTCACGTGAACGGGACCGGCATAATCCACCCCTGTTACAGCAAATGGGTGCGAATGACTTACCCTGTACCGTGGAAGGAGAGGGGTTGGTGGTCCATGGAAATGTGTCCCACGCTCTCTTCTGCACTGCATGCAGTTCCTAACTGCTACCTTGGTTCTCTGTCTAGCTCTCGAAATTCACAATTTTTGACGTAGACTGGCCACGACGGGGTTTGTTCCTACGTGGTGCTTAGTAATGTGGATGTTTTATATGATCAATTTTGTGATCCGAAGTTTTGTGGGGAGCAGAATTGGATACCATACAGAATCCTGAATTTCGGCTTCTGTAATCCTGCTTACCACCATTAACTTGTCAGCCTGGACGCTTAAATTCAACTGCTTCATTAATGGAGTGAGAGCTTTGAGACTTGAACGAATTAATTTTGAATGAATGAATGAATCTTATCTCATCCGCAACTCCTCGTTTTCTATTTCTCCTACTACCCAATTTTCGGCCGATTCTATTTTCGTGAGAGTCAAGTTTCGTTCATTACCTTCGTTTCTTGACTTTCTATTGATCTCACTTTGGCTTCCCCCCTGTTTCAGGTTGTCCATAATTTTTTTATCCACCCACACGTGGTTATCAATTTTTGGAATGTGCCACATTTGTATGCTACGGACAGTAGGTAGGATCCTGGGAGTAGGATCTTTTCTGCACTGTTAAGTACCACACTTTGCACCTGTGCAGGAAAATTTTTTCACTTTCGAAGTTCCGTTATGTTCTTTGCCCCATGCCACCACATGCGACTCGACTTGAGTTTCCACGGGTTGTTTTCTCGAGTTATCAAGCAAGCAGGGGTTTGACTCGTGTGAACATAGTGCCAATTACCGTTGGGGAGAATTTTCTTGTTACCTGTCATCCTGTTCTTCACCTAAGGTTCCAATGAACCTGCAGAATGTATCAAACCCAGTGCCACTTGACTGTCTGACCGCAAGTGTATAGCCTCAACATTGACTTCATTCTCATAAGATTCACATACATATTTGATGAGCTGCTGTCAACTTGAGACTGCGAACAGAAAGCGTTTCCTCGGGTGCAATCCGTCATTTTGCCATCAATGGTGTGGCCTTACCGTCAATGATTCCATACACAACTGCTCCATACGCCACTGTGAAAGCATCTACAGAATTGTGCAGGGTCATTGACTGGCCAATCTTTAAGTTGCGATAGAAGGGTAAGTCACCCATCATAGTGAATTCTCCCTCAAATTTTTCTCATTTAATAACAATGGCTGTGTAGAGATCCTCCTCCTAATCCACATATGACTGCCATATTTCCTTCATTAGGAACTTGGCATTTATGTTAATGGGAGTCATTAACATAAGAAGATCAAATTGTGTGGCTAATCTTCGCAGGAGGATTGTCGTTATTAACTTACCTGATTACAATCTTCAGGAGCCACCATCAAGGTGTCCTGTAAGGTGTCTCTCATGAGTACTAAAACTAGGACAGTGGGTCTGAAATCTGATTCACCCTCTTACTCTGTCAGCTCCCTTAGTTCTGGGTCATTGGTAGCACATTCACGGAGGTTGAGCCCAGTATCACCCAGATTTTTTTTAATGAACCGTGAAAATTTTGTAGTTCCGCTTTTACTGATGCGTTTACAAGAGATTGTTTTCATGCATGTTTTCCTTCTGATCTTGTCTGTAATTTCATTTTGCCCACCATACTTTTCCACATAGTGGTCAATTGTGGCATTCAGGATAAATTTCAAGCAGGTAGCTCCAAAAAGGCTGACCTTGAAACGATGTCTCTATGGGGCAATCAGAATCCTTGATATCTCTGGGTCATAGAAATCTTGTGAAGTCTCTGTCCTGCTCATCCAAGCCTACCATCAAGAATGCCTTTGCAATGTCAGAACAGGCGGCTAGCGTCTCCAATCCGAATCGCAGCAACATCTGAGGTAGCTCAGGGACCATGGATGATCAAGGGCACAAATAATTCCTGAGACTTACCTCATCATTATGTGATTTTGCTGAAAAATCAAAAAACCCACGCCAAGGTCCTGATGGAGATTCCTTTCTCACAGCATGATGAGTTAGGTAGTGGCATACTACTGGGGGCTTCATGTCACTTATTCTTCCATGAAGCCTCTTTGTCATTGTTCTGGCATGACACTGTCATAGTTCAGGTTCTTTAGATTGCTCACCAGCCTCCCATGGGCAATACGGTAATTTTTCTTCCAGTGTGGGATGATCCGCCTTCCATGGCAATCTGGCCACGTACTTGCCCTCTTAGAATCAGATGTTCTTATTGTACTGCTCATGAGCTGCTTTAACATCTAGGTGTGTTTCCTCAGGTGATATAACAATTGTGTCCAATCGCCAAAATAGGCTACCATCATTTTCTGCTTCTTTGTCATCAACTTGCTCGCTACTTCAAGTGCAGTGAATGCAATAATTTGAGTGTTGTCTTGAAATTATTTTATGGGACCTGATAGTAGATGTCCTAACTTCGATTATATTATTATAATTTCTTCATCCTGTTTCTCAGGAAAAACAAAGTGATTTTAGTGATCTGCTCCAATGAGCATATCAACCGGTTAGTGGACTGTATTTTCAAACTTGTCTGCCAATTTACGTCCATTGATTGTTAAGCTAGTGGCCAGCCCCCTGACTCCACTCATGTTGAGTGTTTCCGCTAATGTGTCAACTACTATGGCATCCATGGAGATGTTCTCATGTGTCAACACTTCTATGGTGACATTCTTTGTCATACTGTGATTCAGTTCCTTTGCTGCTGAAACCGGCAATTGTCAGGGTGGTATGTCGACATATTGTGTCATCATTGCTCAGAATTACCCTTTTGATGAAGGATCTCTGAGCCCCCTGATCAAACAAAGCTCGTACAAATTTTACACCGTAATTTGTTTTCAAGCTAACCATGACAATGGGTAGGGCGGTCGCCTAAGCACATCGAGCTGCTAGTGCTTCACTGTAGATAAACTAGGGGGAGTATTTGTAGCAAAGCTGGTAGCTACTGCAGCTGTAGATTTTGCATTGCTTGCTGCATGCTTATCTTCATTCCGTCGACTTTTGTTTCTTCCGAAACAGAGTTCACCTTGATGCGCGGTTAATTTCTAGTACTTACAGAAAGGGGATTTTTCAAGGCCGCCTTTAGCACACCGGTGACCTGACTTCAGACATTTGAAGCACAATCTCAACTCAAATACCCTGGCTTTTCTTTCTTCATTTGTCTCATATCTTGCAAAGCAATATAGGGAATGATTTTCAGCACAGAATGTACATTCAAATATTCCTACTTGTGAGGTTCCCACAGTTGACTGAGGTCCTCAGGTGTTTCCATCGGATGATCAGGAATTTTGAACTTTTATATTGTTTCTTCAATTTCCTTGATAATTTGGCTTTCGTTGAATTTGGCCTGTTCCTTGAAGTCAGTTTCTCAGTCCTCAAGTCTGGGGGTCACTGACATGAGGGCTTCTTGGAAATCAACCAGATTCCATGCAGCATCTGAATCTCTCCCTATACTGCTGGTTTCCTTGATCCTTGATGGTTGTTTGCGTCTGATCTTGTTCGCCATTATGGAGGAACAGTTCCTGCATCCATTTAAAAATATTCCTGCTGTCTCCAGATGACAAATGTTTATTTCCTCCTTGTGCCTGTACTCTCACAAAGATGAAATTGAATAAGTATGGCTGGAAGATCATCAAGGGTATCCAGACGTGCCATCCTTATGCGATCCTCATTGCCATGCAGATTCTTCAGCATCGCAACTCCTAGTGGGTAGGACTCATTTGTTGGGGCAAAACCAGCTAGTGCGTTCTTATCAGCCCTTTTCAACTTGCTTTGCACGTAAAAAGGTTCCAGGTCACCATTTTCATGGACAGTTCTGAAGCTCTGCCAGAATGATGTGAACATAAGGATGCTCCCTGTGAAGTCTAACATCTCTAGAGTGGGTAGCTTGACCCTCACACTTCTGTTTGAAGAATTGCTTACTAATGCAGCGGATTCACTAGTTGGTCCTGGATGCGATTCACTTCTTAGTCTTCTGACGTTCTTCAAGTGGCCCAGTGACTCATTATTATCTTCTTCTAATACAGTTTTTGCTTCTTGTAAATATTTTCATTCGCATCAACATCTTCAAGCTCCTGCTTATGTAATGCATGCGCGACATACGCCCTAGTTACAACAGTGGTCAGGTAACAATTCAATTTATCATGATTTTTCACTGCGGTGAATGGAGTGTGGTCGCAACATGTCTCTAATTTGTTTTTAAACCTTGTGATTTTTCTTCGCAGGCGGGTGCGTAAGGTTACTAGTCTGTGAAAATCAGTATTGTGATCCATCTTGATATTCAGCTTTTATTCTAATAAAAAACTTTTTTTCAAAGAGGGAATTATTTGAATTCATACCTCTTGAACCCTACGTCAATATTAATCGAATTATTAATTCAATAAAATATTTACCGACAATATTTAAAAATTGTCAGAGATCTCCTGCCTGGTAGGCTGGTGACTAATTTTCAATTCATATATCATAACAAAAGACTAGCAAAAATAGACTGGCAACAATAACGCCCGTTTGTTGCCAATCACTCCTTGTCGCAGTTCTCAACTTGCAATGCCATCCTTTTGCTATCATGGTATTCACAAAATTATTGTGAGATCTACACTTTTGTTCTATTTATATAGTTGTGTTTACCAAATGAAGCCACTGCACTTCAAAAACTTGAACCTGATTAATGACTTCGTCTTATCATCAATGGAAAACAAAAATTATTTGGAGGAGAACAATTTTGCCCTATTTCAATATTTTTTCCAAACCAGTGATGATATTTTCCAACTTCTTGGCCTCCTCCAACTTGAATCAATCTTTTAAATTCAAGTGGGATGGCCAACGGCCTTCTCTCAACAACAAACCCTACGAGCTGCAGTCTTCGAATGGAGCTCGTTGGGTCAGCATCTAATTGTGTGAGCTCCAGTATCGTGTGTAAGCTATGCCTGACAGGCAAACGGTGTTAGACCCGAGGCAGACGGGAAACCCGAGAACAGTAGCTCAGAGGCCGAAGGAGGTGATAAGGATGGCTAGGCCGGCAGTTGTAGAGAATCAAGTAACACCAATTGTAGCAAAAATGAAAGCTCAGTGAGTAAATTTGCTCCGATCATTCTCAAGGATGAGAGATGTGGTGGTGAGCACTGTGCTGTGTTTTTTCGCAAGTAGAGTTACTCATGACAGGGAAATTACCATAAAAAAACTGATCGGCGTCTGCAAAGTGGATGAGCTGAAACCGCGTTGAAGAAGCTGCAAGAAATTGCGAAACATACACTGGCTGTCTGCAAACCTGATGTTGTCGCCACAATCGATAGCAACCCAAGGACAGACAATTCCATAATGGACAAAAATTATAAGGTGATGCAAACCTGCAATCTCTCCAAACTGCCAAATTTTCTACCGAGATCAGATGTGAGTAGAATGATCCTGGAAGGCGGTGTGAGGAAATTAAACGACAAGATGGAGTCCAACAGCCCCACAATAAAAAACGCTTGGACAAACTCGAGGGACTACTTGAACAGGCAGTACGCAGCATAAGAGAAGAAAATGGGACTGACAAGAGGAGCATACTGATATATCAGCAAAAGGCAATGCATGAAGAAATCTTGCAATTGACAGAAGATTCAAAAGCCGTCAAGTAATCTATTACTCGACTTGAAGTAGTAGCGTATATTGCCTACAGGAGTGCAATTATTCCAAAGCCACTCTTGAGCTCGACCAAAAACACTCTTGAGTTCGACCAAAGCCACTCCTGAGCAAACTCCAGACAAGGAACTCTGCAGCACTCAATCTGCCGCCCCACCACCTCCCACTCAACCTGCCACCGCAACATTTCCCCCTCAACCTGTCAACACAACACCTCCCATATTTGAGCCTCATATCATCCAACCTGCAAAGCCAACACAGCCTCTCGCCACTGGAACTCCCGCCACCCATCCTCTAAAGTCAACGGCTCGACGATTCGACGCCGCCTTTTAGCTGTTTGGGGTAGATACGGCGTGGCACAAGAGAACCGACCCAACAAAGGACCCTCACTCAACAAAGGCAGCTGATAAGCAGGACATGGAGGTCAAATCACCTGCTTCACGCAAACAAGACCAAACCGGGGTGTCTGGTGCCAATTGCATCGGCATCGGATATGACTTGGAAGGCGGGAAATATGATAAAGTCGACCGTAAAAGAAAACGAACTAAACACCTCGTTGCAACAGGTCGAATGACATCAGAAGGCATCTTTTCCTTACAACGAAGCAGCATATATGTGTCCGTCTATGAAAACATCACTCGTGAGCAGATTGTGAGTGAGATAAAGAGACTAACCGGAGATGGCAGCTTCACAGTAGAGAAGCACAATCGTCTCGGCAAGTTTAGTGCCTTCAGAGTCAGTGCAAGCTACCTGAAAGTTAAGCGCCTCAAATCACCGGATTTGTGGCCTGCAGGCGCTTGCGTCTGGAAGTTTCACCAAATGAAATCAGAAAAACAATTTTCTTCAAACCAAATTCAAACTTCTCTAGGAAATCTCCGTCCGGTCACCTTTAACTGTAATGGGTTTAACAGTGCAGAAAGCGTTGGGAAACAGTTGTGTACAAATAGTGGTATTTGTGGGTTGCTGGAGACATGGCTGTTCAAGCACGAGCTCCCGATCAGTCTATTCAGAGATGGCAACGTCCATTACTTCTCCTTATCTTAAATCAATTCAGAGGAGAAGATAATTAGAGAACGACGGTTTGGTGGACTAACCTTCCTGTGGTCTGATAGAGTGAGCCCATTAGTAAAATTTGAGCAGTGCAATTATGATAGGATACGTGAGTTATCTATGAATTTAGAGGGGATGTATGTTCTATTTATAAATGTGTATTTGCATTATGCAGCTCAGCATAATGTAGAATTAGTAACATTGTTTAATGAGAAGGTAGAGGCAATCTTTCGCGGATCAAGACATGATCTTGTATGTGTTATGGGGGATTTTAATTGACACCTAGGCCGCCGCACAGTTAACGAGTGGCAGATACTTCTGGCAGATAATGAACTAGATTTTGTGGACGTGTCACTGTTACCCCGGGATACACACACTCATGTTAATCACAACAAGAGAACAGTAAAATGGTTAAATCACTTAGCCCTTACCCCCGCAATAGCTTACAATATTACCAGTGTGTTTGTGGGGAACTACACGCTTCTGTCTGATCACTTGCCGCTCCATGCAGAGCTCTCATTACTTACACTCCCTCTAATGGTTAATGTGGATACAGCTACACAGTCCATTAACTGGCAATTCAATGATACAGCTAAGACTAATGTATTCTGTTCAGTACTTATCAATCAGCTCGGGAGCTTGCCACCAGAGGTGCTACGGATTCATGCAGCAGCTGACAGAGACAAGTTATACGAGCTCTACAAGTGTATATGGGGGCGGCTCCGAAGACTGGCAGAGCAGCATGTGGAGAACAAACACCAAGGAGAAGGCACAAGGTACCAGTTTGGAACAGGCATGTGGCTGACTTACACGAGGCAAGCAAAGCAGCCTACATCCGATATCGTGATGCTGGCCAACCCGGAACAAGCTTATTGTACAATGAAAAGAATAGATCGAATAATGTCTGTGAATACGCACTGCGCTACTGTAAAAAGCACGAGCATGATTTACGTGCAGCTAGTCTGTCAGAAAAAATGGTTACTGGGCGGATGATTGATTTCTGGAAAGAAATGAAACATCTACAACCGAAAAATAACTCTGTTTCTCAATCTGTTAATGACATAACAGGGCCGAGAAATATTGCTGATATGTGGCGCGACCATTTTCATGGTACCATGAACAGTGTAAACAACGACACTGACTCGTTTTTTGTTAATGAGGCCCTCAATCGGGATAGTGATGGTGATGATGTTCATATGTGGGAACTTAGGACCGCTGTCAAGAAATTAAAAAATGGCAAAGCTGTGGGAAAGGATGGTGTACATGCGGAAGTATTCAAGTATGGTCCTGTTCAGCTACTTCATGTCATGTCTATTTTCTTCACTGGCTGCCTTAAACTTAATTACCTTTCTAAGTTACTAATGGATGCTGTAGTAAAACCTATCATAAAATCGAAGACAAAATGTGCAACCGATAAAGGTATCTACAGACCAATATCAATTGCTACTGCTGCATCAAAGCTACTAGAAATAGTTATCCAGAACAGGCATGGCGACTGTCAGAAAACAACGCCCAACCAATTTGGGTTCAAGCCTCAGCATGGGACGGAAATAACTATCTTCACATTAAATCAGACGGTTAATTACTTTGTCAGTGGAAGGTCACATATGTACCTTTGTTTTTTGGATGCTAAAAAAACATTTGATTGTGTCAATTACTGGACACTGTTCAAAAACTTATTGAAAGAGCGGCACCAATTCACATTGTTAAGCTACTAAAGTACTGGTACCAGCAGCAGGAATGTGTAATACGATGGAAAAGCACATTATCAAATACGTGTCGAACAACTAGTGGTATAAGGCAAGGAGGCCTCCTCTCGCTTCTCCTTTTCAATGTGTATGTAGATAGCTTACAGGACCGACTATTTATTTGCCGTGTTAGGTGTCACATTGACGGATGCTGTGTTAACGCGATTAGCTAGGCAGAGGACATGGTCCTTCTGGCCCCACATGCCGATGCTATACAGACGATGCAAAATAAAGGCATGACTGAGGCCGCGAAACTAGACGTCGAGTACAATACCAGTAAATCAGGTGTATGCTAATGAGACCACCCATCAAGAGGTTCCAGTACAGAACGGACTGGCTACTTAGCGGGACCCCGCAGGAGTATGTGGACAGTTTTGCGTTACTTGGGGCATTTAATAACAAATAATCGGTGTGATAATGAAGACACAACTAAACAAAACCGGAAGCTGAATGCGGTTGGCAACCAACTAATAAGAAAATTCAACTTCTGTACAACGGATGTTACGCTGCAACTTTTTAAAACGTACTGTTATCCTATATACTGTGACTCATTGTGGTGTAAATTTACCAGGGGTACTCTAAGCAAACTGCGAGTAAGATGCAATGACATATTCAGGAGACTGGTGGGTCTCCCAAGAAGAACGAGTGCTAGCCAAGTATTTGCAGAATATGATGTTGATTGCTTGAAAATGGGAGCAAGAAAAAGTGCATACAGCCTCCAGGAACGAATTGAAAATTCAAATAATCCCTTCCTGGAGGCAGTATGTAACAGTGATGGATACGAACTATCTCCACTTAAGGAAAGATGGGACAGAATACTGCATGTGCAGGAAGATCCAGATATAAATATGAATAATGTTTGACTACATGCAGGTGACAGTCAGGTTGAGATACGACCCCGAGGATGTTCACTGATATGTGGCTCTATACTAATCCTCTACAACATTGTTTCTGCATACATACTCATGTGGGACATACTAAATCTGTAAATTGTTGTCGTGTATTTCAATCTTGATCTGTCTCCACGGGTTCTTTATTATTTTTTTTTTACGATTTTTCTCATGTATTGATAGAAATGTTTTTCTGCTGAACTCATTTTCTGTTGTAACCATTATTGTACCATCGAGTGCCTCAATAAAGATTATTATTATTACTATTATTATTAGTAGAAAACCCAATAGTCTTGTGCATTTATCAATAGAGGAATATGATCCGGTACAAATTGTAAACTTTGTAACGTTTTTTTCTTGTCGTCAGCTTTACATTTGATAATATAAAATATTTTATTGTTCCACATTTCAACTCAAGTATCATGAGATGACTATCTTCTTCAACTGGTTCCTACACTTTTAGCAATAGAAATACTCTGTACAATTGCACTATTACATAACTTTCTTTAAAGAGGGGTATTTCAAAAGCCGTTTTGGAAGCTATTCTTGGTTTGTTCAGTCATCGTTAGTGGGTTCTGCGTTACTATATTAACTACCTTATTTCCTTATCCTACTTCCAAGGGTTAGTCTAAACTACATCGACATATATTTCTAAAACTAACTAGACATAGGTCTAAAATTAAATGATTTAGCCTTGGTATCATCCGATGTAAACATGTTTTTTAGAAGGGAGCTTGTGGCTTCCCGTACACACAGGGTCACAGCCAATCGTATACTGACGCCTTTCCACACCGTGGGAAGTCTCCGAGCCCGAAACCGCCCCCTGGCGATTACGGCCTGTAATTGTATTTAATTTCTGATCAACAGAAGGTTTACGGAACATACATGGCTAATGCAATTACCGGTGTATACATTGACATTATCACACACAGTTATTCATTTTCAACGTTGTTCAACTGGAATTATTTTCCTTATTTACACGCTTATGGCTGAAAATTGAAAAGCCAAGCTGCGTTGGAATGTGACCGCAGTTAAGACCGGAAAATTGGGGAGGGGAGGGGGTGTTACCCATCCAGCTGTAAGCCTGTCCAGCTGGCACAGCGTCCAACTTCCATTGATCCGGCACGTCACATCTGTTCATACAATGGAAAGTCTTCCCCACGGGTAGAGCACCTATAATAATTCATATTATAGTATTTCGCCCCGTTGGGCTGTGATCACTTATATTTGCTGGGTTTTATTTCGCATTGTATTGAATTCCAATCATTTGAACCCCGCATGAACTTTGTCGTACGCTGTTCCGCTTGTTTTGTTTGAAGTATCACCATAATATTTCTGCAGTGAACTAGAAGTTTATTACCATCCTGAGTCAAGCCTCTGAGGGCTGCCATGAGGTGTGCTGCCACACTCGACCTCTACTCACGCGTATTTGATGAGACAGTTACAGGAAATTAAATGTAATAGTAAGACTGACTTGAGGGCTTAGACAGTACCCGAAGCGCTTCACTTGAATACGAACAACTTTTCCCAGCACACTGCGTTCTATTGGCATGGACTCAAAGTAGTAAAGAAATGTGAGGAGATTATTATGTTACGAACTAATTCATGACTTTGATATTACACGAATAAATGTGCAAGTAGAGTATATAACGCCAAAACGCCCTACTGAAAGAATAAGATATTGCTTAATTAGTGGTGCCGAGGGGGTCAGGCGCATAAGGACGACAAAACGCTATTGGGACAATGTAATGGTTAGATGTATCGTATTACATTATGTGTCCGACTTAGTCCCTATATAACTCAGACGTTGTAGTTTAGGTCCATTTAATTTCATATGTGACCCTTTTAATTACTTTTGCGGTATACGAAACGCAAATGGGACAATGTATTTGGATGGATGTATGTAATTTCTTAGTGTGACCGACTTAGCCACTTTATATCTCGGACATTATATATGTAGTTTAAGGCAAATACTCTTGTGGTCAATTTAATTACTGCAGGTACAGAGAGAACGCCTGGGACCGGGAAGAATAGGGGAGGAGGATAGGGGAGTAGAATAAGGGGAGGAGAGTGCCCAAGACAGGGCATAATATATCAGTGTCATTTAGCGATTTTATCTCGATATGTACTCCTCTCGTTACAAGTTTTTGACAGTTTGTTATACGTATTGTAGACTGTAAGTATGCTTTGATTTTATTTAATTGGTTTGTTCGCAAGAAATGACGATACATGTTAACATGTTTTGTTAGTGTAGAATACATTTTAATAGGTTACTTTTATATCGTATTATATAGTTTCACAGGCAGCCTGTTATTTCAATGTTTTTTTTATTGCTCGCTCATTCTGTTATGTATGACTCATTTGAATTGAAACTTTTACTGCTCAAACCTGATTACATTTGGGTATTCGATGTTGTTACCGTAGGATATCGTTGCTCATTCGTTAAATTACCTATGTTTGACATCTTTCTCTTTATTAGTGAGTCCCGTAGTATGTACGTGGCCCTATCGAGCTAAAATCTAAGTTTTTATTAAAATCCATTGTATGTTTATAGTTTCAAAGATTCATCAGGACACAATGTTAAAACTCATCTAGTGAGGCGCAGATTCGTTCACGTATTTTCAATCGGATTGTCTGCGGACAATGAAACGGTGATGGTATGATTCGTATTAGCAGGGTTAGCGGTCTAGGACTCATTTTAATAAATTAGTTTTATATCGTTTTATTATGTATCGTTGGTCGGTTGTTTTTCAATGTTATTTAGGACTCAAACCTTATGTTATGTATGGTATTCGTGCTCGATCGTTATAATACGTTGATTTTGACATCTTTTTCCATATAAGTGAGGACCCTAGTTTGATCGTGGTATTTATAGCAAAAAAAGACGATATCATCTGATTAAATCCATCCGCTTTTTCCCCGTTATATGTATATTTGTTAAGTCTGGACTCCTTCTTTCGTTTTCTCTGATGTTTAAGATTTCGATCGTAGAGAATGTTTCAAAGTAAATTAGGTGACTGAATCATTCCATAAGCTGCTCATTGTGAACAAGATTATTAGCTTCCCTGTGCACCTCGCATGGATCAGAGGGATATTGCGGTGTTGATGAGGCCCTGAAGATGGGCGATTTGAGCGTGTTTCAATCCATATATCTGTGGACAATGGGCCACGATTTATTCAATTATGACATAGATATATGGGTATACATAGCAACATTTTAATCGTTTTAAATAATTTAGAGTCGGTTGCAGTACGTTTCAAATGCGTTGTTCGAGGGGGGGGGCAATCAAACATGTTCAAGTTTTATTACATGGTTTCATAGGAACATATAAGGTATAATTACATACTATAAACAATTACAGTATGAAACCTGTTGATGTGGGCGTACTTTCATCATTCACTCTAGTAAATACGTCATGGGCCTATCAGTTATGTATGTTCTCTGTACAGTTTCCATTTTCGATGCAAGGTAGTGGGTTATTATATAATTATAGGAATATTACGTTTGTATTTGCAATGTAGATCATTATTTCGGTTATAATTTAGTTACAAGTTGTTTATCTTTAGTATTTTATATATCTTCTTACATCTTGGTAACATTTGACGTGGATATTATGAATATAGAATAATCGATTTGTTACAAACTCGGTCCTGTTGTTACGGTATTGTTAGTTTATTGTAGGACCATTCCTCAATATTTAGGAGGAGATAGAGATTCCTCGAGGTGGAAGCTCGTTGTGTTTAAGGCCTATTTGTGTAAGTAGACCGATTTACTATAATGGATACCATGATGTATTACATTTTTGATGTGAATTAGAGCACAGTAGAGAATCTTATTTGGCTATTTTTATAAAAAAAATCATGTTGTATGATTTTTTCCACGATAATCATAGAAATGTATGTTTAAGAGATGTGGGCCCGTTCTGCATCTCTGTGGAATTTCGTCATTGAACCCTAGCATTTGTATAGTGTAGCGTTTTAGAAAACGATTTACTGGGTGAATGAGTCATGGTGTTGAGATGGTTTACTGTCTTTGGTGGTCATTTGAGTTTATCTATGTTCAACGTGAATTTGTGAGTTCTTGTGGACGTCGATCTTGAGTTCCATGGGTTTGTTAGAGACGTTATCCGACGAGCTACTCGTCGCTGTAGTGGTTCACTTGAGTCATCAGTGAACAAAAGCTTAGCTTTTCATGGCCACACACTCTTTGAGACTTATAGTGGCCATTTCTTGACCACTTTATCTGTGCATAGATTCTTCGTTATGTCCAGGATGTGACTTTGCCCGACGTTGTTCAGAGATAATGGACTAAACAGATGCATGGCACGTCCGAGGTATTGCATTGTGATTGGGTGTTACCTCTATTTTTTTTATATATCAGTGGTAGATTGCTGAGAAGTGACCTAGTAAAGCATTATAGAGTTCGTTGTTATGACAAAGAGGGTTTGGTTTTGTCCTGCTAGAGGCATAGCATAAGTTAGGTCTAGGAATTTGTTATCGATTCGAACAGGTATCGTAGTATGAAAAACAATATTCGCATTAACACAGTGTCAGATATTTCTGGTATGGCTTATATGGTAGTATACGATTTTAGTCATGAACCAGATCCTGTGGGATATTGGAGTATGATTTATCATCTGGGTGTGGTAGGATACAACGTATATTATAGTCAATCATCGTCGGTTAGGGTAGAGTAAAGAATCTTATTTAGATATTTTATAGTTGTTGTTGTACGTTTTGATTGGTTTTCATAGGGATATATCTGTATTTGATTTGAATTCGCTCATTTTTCCTGAACTGTTGGGTATGAAATACACTTAATTGGATGTAACGATCCAAAATATTGTTATGTTTTACTTCTGGACATTGGATTTGGATACGGTTCCAGGTCGTCATGGTGAGCTAAACTATCGGCTTTGTGAGGTGTGTTAGTGTTGAAATTCTTCAATACTTTAATTTACATCTCAATTATGTTAATCGCTCGCATATCTTTACTAGATGCACCTTCCCGCACGTCGTACTTTTATAAATGTTTGTAAGACGTTTGCAGTTGTACACTTAGTAGTAATTGATTAATTCAGGCTTTGTTATAAGATTGCGTTCCAATTCAGAATATCTGACTTATTTAAACATTCACCAGATCCACTGTAGCATTTTTCACAAAAGGTGTGTGATGATGGCCGTAAACCTTACTCATCCTAACCTAATCTAAGCAAGGATTATATATTCTTCCCCGTCTTTCATACTTATGTTAGGTATTTCTTCATTGATTTAAGCTTTATTGTTATCAAATCTATCCACTTGACTCTGTAGTTTTACCAATCTTTAGCATATTGTGTGCCAACATAT
>SDVV010003128.1:0-21807 GCA_016164225.1 Gammarus roeselii | reverse complement strand
ACCAAAACATTCGATAAAAGATTCAAATATCTAGCCATCCTACATCTATTTCCTTCATAAATAACATATATCCTAAATATTATCTATCTAATTTCCTTCAATAAAAAGCATACATCCTAAATCCTTCACAAATAACATACATCCTAAATCCTTCACAAAATAACAAACATAGAGTCACTAATTACCCATTGCTGTTTTTGCACCGCAGGTTTTGCACCGCAGGTTTTGCACCGCAGGTTTTGCACCGCAGGTTTCGCACCGCAGGTTTTGCACCGCAGGTTTTGCACCGCCGGCTGGTCGCGGAAAACCAGTTTCGGTACCCTCCGCCCGCCCCCCGTTTCTGCGCTTACCCGTACAAACCGGTTGAGTCAAGGTTGCATGCATCGTGTCCTACCCCCGCCCACCGCTAATTAACCCCTATCTAATTCCTTCGCATTTGCGTTCATGCGCCCCTTCTAACTACTAATAAGCGAGTTTCGGGTAACTAGAAACGAGTTCCAGTAACAAATGTGGTTTCTGAGTTACTAATATAGAGTTCCGAGTGATAAAATATTTCTTTTTTCTCAGCAATGACGAGTTTTGATTGATGAGATGATAAAAAAAAAAATTACAGCATGCCATTCAAGTTAGCTCGGTGTAATTTATACTTTCTTTCAAACAAATCATGTTATCATACGTGAACGACAGTCGTCAAATAATAGTATATTTATGTTTAGAGCGTATTGGGACGAACATGTTACAACTGAAACACCGTGTTGACAACTGTACCTCATAACTCACGCACACAGGACGGGAGTTACCAAACCCGACGGGTGCCATAACCTTCCTTGCCCTGTTTGCTTCCACACTGCAGGTATGACGACTGGAAACATAATCGCGGATGGGGTTGGTGGCAGAGATACGAGGGATAATGCACACACGGAACTGCTACATAAGATTTATTAACATTTCTTTTTATTCTGGTCATAAATTGCTTGGAAAAGATTTATTCGAACATCATTTATCAGTCGGAATGAGAAAGGAAATTAAAGCGGACGATTACACCATCCACCTTGCGGAAGGAAACCCGTGCAGCATCTCAACAAAATGGTTGGAAAAGCAAAAATGGCCTGACGATGGACCAGATTATGTTTGCTTTTCAATATACTTTCTGAAGTCTCAAAAGCACACCAACATTTCCTGACGGGAATTGTTAAATTGTCACGGGCGAAGATCCTTTACAACTGCCATTTTCTCGAGACGGCTGTAGGCAGCAGTTTTAAAATGACTTTGTTTTCATCAATAATCACTTTGCATACACCGTAACATGTACGTAAAACTGTACTAGACCGCAAATTTTACGTCAAGCTGCGCAAAACCTCAGCTGGTTATTTCCGTATTTTTCCAGATGGCAGAAATTATTACATGAACATCGTTTCCAAAAAATGCACACGCATGTGTGTTATAGCTCAGATCACACGCATGTATGCACACGCATGTGTGTTACATCTCAGATCACACGCATGTGTGTTGTAGCTCAGATCACACGCATGTGTGTTATAGCTCAGATCACACGCATGTGTGCACACGCATGAGTGTTACAGCTCAGATCACACGCATGTGTGTTATAGCTCAGATCACACGCATGTGTGCACATGCATGTGTGTATCAGCTCAGATCACACACATGTGTGCACACGCATGTGTATTACAGCTCAGATCACACGCATGTGTGTCATAGCTCGGATCACACGCATGTGTGCACACGCATGTGTGTTACAGCTCAGATCACACGCATGTGTTCACACGCATGTGTGTTACAGCTCAGATCATACACATGTGTGCACAACCATGTGCGTTATAGCTCAGATCACACGCATGTGTGCACATGCATGTGGGTTATAGCTCAGATCACACGCATGTGTGCACACGCATGTGTGTTACAGCTCAGATCACACGCATGTGTTCACACACATGTGTGTTACAGCTCAGATCATACGCATGTGTGCACACGCATGTGTGTGATAGCTCAGATCACACGCATGTGTGAACACGCATGTGTTATAGCTCAGATCACACACATGTGTGCACACGCATGTGTGTTACAGCTCAGGACTCAGGCTCAGGACTTAAAAGGAGAACAATAACGGCAAAGATACCTGATGAAAGTCTTGCTCCTCGTTCAGCTTTATGGACCGCTCGTTTCAGGTGCCTAATGACTTCATAGTATACTTCGGGTGACTTCGCGTCTCCCAGCATGGCTTTAGACACAACCGTTTCTGTCTTACAAATCTGCTACTCTATTTTATAAATATAATCGAAATCCACGACACAAATCTCCAACCGATATCATTTACCTTGACTTTCAAAAGGCCTCTGATAAAGTCCCCCACAAGCGCCTAATTAGTAAATTTTACAGCATCGGTATTCGAGGCGAGCTTAACAGCTGGATAAAATGCTGGCTCACGGACAGACAGCAGCGAGTTGTACTTAACGGAGCTTTCTCCCCCTGGGGTAATGCTACAAGCGGCGTGCCTCAAGGATCCGTGTTAGGGCCAGTTCTCTTTATAATATTCATCAACGATCTCGATAGCAACGTACTCCCAAACATTAGCAAGTTTGCAGACGATACTAAGATCGGAGGAATAAGAAAAGTGCAAACTGAACTAGAGTGTCAGCAGATCCAACTAGACTTGAACAAAATTGTTGATTGGTCAGAAAAGTGGCAAAGAAATTTAATGTCGACAAATGCAAAGTTATGCACATAGGTCTTTATAACCCCAAACACGAATATTCAATGTCTGGAAAAAAACTCAATCCCGTCACCGAAGAGAGAGATTTAGGTGTCATCATCAGTAACGACTTGAAAAGCAGCAAGCAATGTAACGATGCTGCCAAGAAAGGCAACAAAATGCTAGGTATGATACCCCGCACTATCTCTTACAAAAACCAGCACAGTATGCTCAAGTTATTTAATGCATTTGTTAGACCGCATCTCGAGTATGCCGTTCAATTCTGGTCTCCATTCCTTAGAAAGACGTTGTTAAACTTGAGAAGGTTCAACGTAGAGCTACCAAGCTCATCCCCTCGCTGCGGAATAAATCGTACGAAGACAGGCTTCTTGAACTCAATCTTTACTCGCTAGAGAAACGTCGTGTCAGAGGCGATATGATAGAAGTGTGGAAGATTATGAAGGGTAAGGAAGACGTCACCCAACCGAGCCTATTCACTCTAGATACAAACGGAGTGACTAGGAACAATGGATACAAAATCGTTGGGAAACGTTTCTGACTCGACATCACGCGCAATTTCTTCACATATAGAGTTGTCGAAGAATGGAACAAACTTTCAGCGGAGGTTGTAAACAGCAATACAATCGAAACGTTCAAGTCGCGGCTCGATAAGTTCTACATAAATTGCCAATAAATAGCTATACCGTTCTATTTCCTGTTGTTATAATAAAAACAAATGGCACACGAAACTCTCTTAGACGTTCTACTTCAAAACTAATCCAGTTACTACCAAAAGGCAACCTAGTTTGGGCCAATAGGCCTGACGATGTCTTCCTACACTTGTAAACACTTGTAAACTACTTTTGACCCTTTCTCGTGGTAGAGTGGATGCTTGACCTGTTCTCGTGGTTTTGTGGATGCTTGACCTGTTCTCGTGGTTGAGTGGATACTTGACCTGGTCTCGAGGTTGAGTGGATGTTTGACCTGTTCTCGTGGTTGAGTGGATGCTTGACCTGTTCTCGTGGTTGAGTGGATGCTTGACCTGTTTTCGTGATTGAGTGGGTGATTGACCTGTTCTCGTGGTTGTGTGTATGCTTGACCTGTTATCGTGGTTGAGTGGATGCTTGACCTGTTCTCGTTGTTGAGTGGATGCTTGACCTGTTCTCGTGGCTGAGTGGATGCTTGACCTGTTCTCGTGATGAGTGGATGATTGACCTGTTCTCGTGGGTGAGTGGATGCTTGACCTGTTCTCGTGGTTGAGTGAATGCATGACCTGTTCTCATGGTTGAGTGGATCCTTGACCTGTTCTCGTGGTTGAGTGGATGTTTGACCTGTTCTCGTGGTTTAGTGGATGCTTGACCTGTTCTCCTGGTTCAGTGAATGTTTGACCTGTTCTCTTGGTTGAGTGAATGCTTGACCTGTTCTCGTGGATGAGTGGATGCTTGAACTGTTCTCGTTGTTGAGTGGATGCTAGATGTTACAAAAAAATTGCTGCAATTTCTTTTTATTCCTAATATCTTTAATTTCAAAAAATATGCTTTATTCGATAGAATTTTTGTGTAAAATTTTATATATTACTCCAGTTTACTTAAAAAACGAATAGAGTATTTTTGTTCCTGAAAAATATAGATTTGAGGACCAGGTCAGCCACGTCAGCAAATTGCCCGACGAAGAATATAGTAGCTAAAAAAATCCTAAATATTTCAGTTATACAAAAATGTTAATTTATCGTATGAAGGCTTTTGAGTTAGGGGTTCATGGGTTATTGTTCTGGCTTGTGTCTATCCACCTACCTATCTGATCAATCTCCATGCCAGCATTCAAAACGTCAAGGCAGTCAGGTGGTGGGAATGATACCGTATTCTAATCATACGAAGTTATCTTGACTTCTTCTTGCCTTTGTCTCCGAACCAATAGGAACTGTTAATTAAGAGACGGTTACACCAGTGCTAAATCCCTCAATCTCAACTCCGCTTATCATGTTCTTTTGACTTTGCATTGTTCTGGCACTGAAAGTAATTCACTTTGTTTTAGAGGAAAAACAAGCATTGGATAGCAAAACACCATTGAACCATTTTCGTGCACTCCACTAAGCCCAACAGCTGTTTCTGCTTGTTTTGCACCTCAACGTTAAACATATAATGTAATTTATTTGTACTTCTTCCGTATTTCCGTGAAGCGAATAGTTCATCGTCACGTAACGACAGGCTCTCCTCGCACATCATCACTTTATATATGCCCGGTCCGGATCACACTAACATGTATGGCAGTGGCTCTCTAACACATACGGACCCACAGATAACCTGAACAGTAGCTGCCCAATGTATTAGGCGGATAATCCACCAATTGCTTAATGTCTTTTTTAATGTCTGATATCAGTATAAGGTGTCAACAGGATGTAGTGCGCATTCATTGTGTGCTTTAAATATACTCTGTTATTTCTTCCATTCGTGTCCTGTACCGGAAGGGTTGGTACTCGTGTTCAGCTAGGGAAGTAAGATGTACTCTACAGTTCATTCACGGTCTCATTTACTCGGGTACACAATGAGATGAACACTGCAAGGATTTGACTCATCATCGTATGTTTTTTGGACTTGTGTATGTTTGTATACAGATTCAAGGTAGTGCAATAATACCATTTCGTTTGCGCACAAGCTCTCTAACTAACACCGGCCCACACATACCCTAACATCCTTCGCTACCCTGTATATTAGGTTAATTATCCGGATTAGGACTTCTTACGAATTGTTTTCTATTCAATTGTCGGATCGCAATGGTTCATGTCAACAGACGTTCATAATTTTTGGGCACTTGAAACTTACTTTGGAAGTTCTTTGGTCGTGGCATGTTCCGGTAAGAGTCGTGAACTTACGCTGAGCTATAGAGTATGTTGTACCCTATCGTTCACACACAGCCGATTCCCTCAGTTACACGCTGTGATGTGCTCAATATTGTTTCAATCTGATTTGATGGATTTAACTTATCATCACACGTATTCTAGATTTATTGTGTATATTTATCTATTGTTTAATATTCATTCAGGAAAGAACACCATACCGTTTGTGTTGGAATGAAGATTTTCATTCCATTTCATGTAATAAAAAAATCGGCCCATCCATTGGGGAAATTCTGACTACGCGCCTGCGACATTTCAATGTTTTTGGTGGAACACTTGCATCTACTTCTCGTAGTTGATGTACTATGTTAATGTACTCGTTAATATACTACTTCTCGTTGTTAATGTACTATGTTAAAGTACTAGTTAATGTACCACTTCTCGTTGTTAATGTACTATGTTAAAGTACTAGTTAATGTACTACTTCTCGTAGTTAATGTACTATGTTAATGTACTAAATAATCTACAATTTCTCGTAGTTCAAGTACTATGCATCTACTTCTTGTAGTGAAGTACTATCTACTTCTCGTAGTTAATGTACTATGTTAAAGTACTAGTTAATGTACTACTCCTCGGAGTTAACGTACTGTGTTCATCAGGGGCGCATCATAGTTTTTTCAAGGTGGCGGGGAACAGGAAAGCGCAACATTTTTTCAAATACTTTTCGTACGAGTATGAGCGCTCAACGAAATTTGAAACTGTTTACATCCCTATTCATATACTAGAAGGGCGTCTTGCATGGCATCGTGAGAACGAATGACAATTGAATTCCTTGCAAAAACGACAATTATAAATACATCTTTTTCAATATGTCAGGTACGAATTGTTCAGCATTCTCGGCCCCCGCCTCTTGGATCTACAAACATGCCTGGACTACGATTCCGGCAGCGTCTCCAGCTCACGAGGTTTGCTACACAAAAGAAGTGTTTTTCATCGACACCAAGGCTCTGCCTCTCACGGGGACACCCCCAGACTATGTGGAAAATAACATAACGAACACCATTGACGGAGATTGCATCCCTGGAGGCCCTTACTACCACTCCACCGTCGCCACAAACCCCTGGTGGGAAGTTCAGTTCATCAGCCCACAGATGATTAGTCGTGTGATCGTGGCCATGGACTACGGTCATCTGCACTACGACGCCAGCGCAGTCCAGGTTCGAGTCAACGATGCCGTGGGTTCTGGCAGCTTCACAGGGACATTGCTAACAAACGTTTCGGGAACGGTAGCTTCTGGACAAACACTTGTGTACCAGCCTGCCAAACCTGTCATGGGACTAACCGTGTCCATTCAGAGCATAGGCACTCCATACTTGACCCTGTGCGAAGTGTACCTTATGTGACGACCGACTATTATCGATCATTTACTAATCATTGCGTCATGATTCACATATATTACACTTGAGCATAAATAGCTGTGACGTGTTAATGGCTTGGCTGCCCGTGTTTACATCAGACGTTTCCGGGTGTTTTGGTGCTACGAATTTACCCTGAAACTGTCTGGATAGTCCGGTAAGAAGTTGGCGCTTTGTGTGACTTATAAGTATGTTCTACGTTGCATTCAAGTAACACAGAATTTACACCTTTTTTTTTTTGCTTCTATAACCATTGGAGTAGTTTATTATATTTTTGTCACGCATTGCACTTAAATTTGTACACGCTTGAGTATTTCAAATATTGAGTAACGCAATGCAATATCGCGTTGGTAACACAATTAATATGAGTGTCGACTCAAGCACTCAATGCTTACGGGGATGTAATTGTCGGTACATTTGTTACACAACAAATCCTGCCCGGGTAGTATTTCACTATTATCTGGACATGTAACTGTAAATACTTAAAAGTATTATTGATATAACATCTCACCATACATGGATTGTGTGCAATTCTGATAAGGTAATCTGAATAAGAAGCGGCAGGCCACAGAAAAAGAGTTGCTTGCTTTTTTAGAGCTTCAAACGCGACGTAGAAATTATTCTAACATTTCCACATTTTTGGCACTTTCAAATGCTCAACTTATCGTCTAATTGAAATTTGTGAAGTTTTCAACTACAATCTATGGCAAGTAGTTTAATTAGATATTTCCAAGAAAAAATTGTGTTGTTAGAATTGTGTTAATTAAAAGGGGAAAGTATAGGTGATGCATCTATACTTTCTCCAAGGGTGCGACAAGTCGAGACTGGCCGAAATGATTCGAGGCTCGCCGAGATGAGGAGACTCGAGGGACCCGGGGAGCTTGGGGACCTGGGGGACTTGGGTTACCCTCCGGGACTCATCGGGCTAGTTTGGGGCCCGAGGAGCCTCTGCAGCCTCCCCCCACCGCTCCCACCCTGAAATGCTTGAGTAGAAAAATGAGTTATTATAGTCCGAAAGGTTACCAGCGCAGAGGGGGAAAGCTGAGTCAAGTCTGGTCGAGGTGCGTCGAGATCAGTCGAAACATGTCGAGACAAATCGTGTTGAGCGCGACGAGTCGAGACTGGCCGAAATGAGTCGAGACAAGCCGAGATGAGCTGAAACGAGGGGACTCGAGGGTCCCGGGAAGCTCGGGGAATTTGGGTTACCCTACTGGACAAACCGTTTTTTTTTTGAAACCGACGGACCTCGGCCCCTTCCCACCCTATCCCTCTAAGCAATATGTGTGATGTCAATAATCTGAGTAGTTATTCAGCCCATGATGAACACGTCCTTTCATTCCTAGTCATGATCCACAATTTAGTTATCTAAAATAAGGCAAATGTATGTGTGCAAGAGTTCCTGTTTGTGATTTTGTGAATAAGTGTTTTTCAGTATGTGTTCGCTCGCGCTTGCAAAGACCATCTGTAAATTCTGTGGTAACTATAAAACTTGTGACGCGTTGCGGTTGGAGTTGATCTGATCAGTGGAGCCGTAGAACTTGTACCCATTTTGACCATACTATCGGTGCGCGCTGGCGTGCGTATATGTTACTCATGAAGTTCTGGGTGGTTGGAGGTGGTGATTTGTATCGTCTGAGTCTTTCTTTAACTTGAATAAATAAGTGGTACCGTAACTGATCGAGACCGCGGAGCTGTAAACATTGCTCTGCGTTGCTGTCGAAGCCGACTTCGTCCGTGTAGCCGTAAACCTTGTACCAGTTTCGACGATGCTACCTGTAGGCACTGGCGTGAGTATAAATTACTCATGAAGTTCTAAGCGATTAAAAGCGTAGATCCGTTTTGTCTAAACGTCTTTCCTGTGAGCACAAGCGTGCGTCTAACACGATTAAAATTTTCTAATTGATCTAACTTGATACCATTGTCTATCTTGCTCACAGAGGTGCGCGACCCTACTGGAATCCATGATCGTCGAGCCCTACGGGGAAGCCTGTTATGATTCGCTTCTAGGCTCCGGTGGAAATGAAGCCTAAATCAAATCAAATCGAATATTAAATATAATAACAATAACAATAATACTACCAATAATAATAACAATAATAATAGTAATACCAATAATAATAACAATGATAATAACGAAAATATTTATTAGGACGATACTCAATAGTACTAATTTTATTAAGCACTCGATGATGTTAAAATGATTACGAAGGAACAAGTTTATCAAAACATTCTAAACAGTATTTTCAAATTGCGCTCCAAAAGATCATCCGTGGAGACAAAGTAAGAATGAAACGCCGGTCAAACAATTCCAAGTTAAGTAATGACAAGCGTGCCAGGATTCCTGTTATATAATTTGTCAGGTTACAATTTGTATACAAACAATAATATGAGGAATAAGGAAGGCGTTTGTTTAATTATCAAAAACAGGCTAACTGTTGTACCGAGACCTGAACTCTCTTTCATCAGGCCAGGAACTGAGACTTTTTTTGTCGACATTTATTGTGATAACGAAGTTAATACAGTAAGTATGGTTTACCGTAGAGTCTCTGAAATATCGGTAGAAAGTTTCTCGCTAGAGATGAATGAAATTATCAGTGGCATCGACGTAGCCCATACTAAAGTGTATATTATGGGTGATTTCAACGTAGATCTGTTTCAGTATCATAAATCAAATTTACAGTAGTTGCTGACTATTGTAAAAATTTCCTTCCTCATGGTCTGTACCCATTAATTACTAAGCCAACGCGTACTGCTGTTGGATCTGCAACATTAATAGATAACATTTTCACCAAAGATTGTTAGTAGTGTAACACGTGCAGCTGTGATCATTTCCGATGTTGCCGACCATTACCAAATTTTCATTCAAAAACCAAATTCTCATGAACCCAGTAATCCGACTATAAGTACCTATCGTAAATATAATTACCTATCAAAGCTTTAAAGAGGTGCTGGGAGCGTACGACTTTAACGAGATACTATCCGCAGTAAATTCAAACGATGTTTTCAAGCAGTTCCATAGTATATTAATTGAACAGTTCGAGGTGCATTTTCCGCTTACAACTAAAGAGCTCAGCTACAAACAAGCTAGGAATTCGTGGATGACACCTGGTTTACTTGCCTCACAAAAAGAGAAGGACAGACTGTACCGTAGATACAAAAGGCATCCCATCACTTGTAGAGATGAATTTAAACGATACAAAAATGCGTTCACTAAACTGACAAATATTGCACGTGAAACCTATATCAAAAATTTGATAGAGACCTCTCAAGGAAATAGCAAAACAGTCTGGAAAATCATAAGCAACCTTCTAGGAACGAACAAACAGTAATTCGGATTCAATTATTATTGATGATGAATTCATCACTGATCCTCAAACGATTTCAAATGCTTTCAATAATTACTTCAATAGTATTCCCAATACTCGAAGTGAATCAATGTATAGCAACAACATCGCTTTTGAACATTATTTAGAGAATGCCATCCCTGAACAGACATTCTTTAACCCTACCGACTCAAACGAAGTTGAATCAATCATTAATGATATAAAAAATAGTTGCAGCACTGACTGGGATAACATCTCAACCAATGTAATTAAAGCTATATCTGGGACTATTGTAGTTCCCTGGACCCAACTTATCAATGAGTCTCTCATGCAAGGAGCTTTTTCTGATGCATTCAAAATAGCTAAAATTAGTCCAATATATAAAAATGAAAGCAAAACAGACATACAAAATTATCGCCCAATATCAGTCCTGCCCGTCTTGAGCAAAGTTTATAAAAAAATATTTTATGCTGGACTATATACTCATTTTGTCTCAAATAACCTACTTAGCTAAAATCAATTTGGCTTTCAAGATTTCATTTATACAGAGCATGCTCTATTACAATTTGCTGGAGACGTTGTTGATGGGTTTGACTTTGGTAAAGTCACCGTTGCAACTGTTATGGATCTTAGCAAAGCTTTCGGTTGCGTGGATCATGAGATTTTGGTTGTAAAATTACAACATTGTGGAGTTAGTTCCATCAAATAAAAGCTGGATAAGAAGTTATCCTCTTGATAGAAAACACATAGGGACTTGGAATAAACAATCATCATCTGCCAGTACGTTAAATATAGGAGTTCCACAAGGGTCGATCCTTGGGCCTTTGCCCTTCCTTATATATATTTATGACATTATAAACACTAGCGACAGGTTATCCTTTGTACTTTTTGCAGATGATACTACAGTTTATTCGACTGGGAAAAACCTCAATGATACTATTACTAATATGAATAATCAATTGGTTCACATTTCAAGCTGATTCACATCCAACAAGCTGACGCTAAATGTTGACAAGACGCAGGTCATGATATTTTCCAGGAGGACGATACCCATTCCTAACACACAAGTCGATTTGAAAGGTCAACAGGTGGCATATGTAGCAAAAACAAAGTTTCTCGGGTGTTATCGTAGATCAGAGACTTAACTGGAAAGATCACGTCTCATTTGTTGCCGGGAAATTATCCAAATCGTGTGGCATCCTATACAAAACTAGAAATTGTCTTACCACTCTTGCTAAAAGGCTTTTATACTATAGCCTTATTCATCCTTTTCTGACGTATTGTGTAAACGTGTATGCATCTACCTACCGAACAAACTTAAGACCTATCGTTCTTAGTCAAAAGCGCGTCATCAGAACACTATCTCATGCTAGCAGACGTGACCACACGTGGCCTCTCTTTTGTCAATGGAACATTCTCCACCTGTGTCAAATCATTAACTTTTCCGCTGCAGTGTTTGTCTACAAAGCTTTGAATCATTTAACTTGCATTGATAACAGCTTTTTCATTAGAAATAATCTTATGTATGATCTTCGCATTGATGCGGATTTGCAGATTCACCGAAATTCGTCAACACAGTCCCAACTATTTTTAAAATACAGAGTGGCTAAAACTTGGAATTCGATTACCATAGATATAAGGACTGGCAGAAGTATTGCTTCCTTCAAACGTAAACTAAAATTATACCTGTTTGAACTTGTACGTGCAGAAACTCTTGAATTGTAATTTACTTCTGCTATGCAATTTACCGTGTCGATTATTTGTTTCTCAACATTTCATCTATAGATGCTTTCATTCTATACATATATTTTTTCTCTCGCCTCACATGCTCACATTTCCAATTATCTTGTTCACGTAGAAATCCGTCTATTTAGTGTACCCATCGATTGTGACTCATTAAAATATTTCAATTCCTGTGTGCACATGTTAATATGTCATGCTAACTATGCAGTTAGTTTCAAATTGGTGCCATCGTACGCCAAACAATGTGTGAGTAATGTAATAGACAACCTCATGTTTTACATTTCCTGCTCTCAAGCAAAGTAAATGACAGTTGAAACAGTAAATAGTCATGATAAAGTGAACGTCGGTGATCAAACTTACTCTGCTTATTTTTCTTGAAATTAATGGTCCAATGTAATGCTTGCATCTGTCTCGACATATTAAAAAGTGGAGAGTGGAGGATGTCCTCCAACAATGTCCGTCGGTTGGTCCTTACTCCTCAATCCTAGTTTTAAGTTAATATTAAATTCACTTAGGCAGCAAATGTTGTCTTCAGAACAGCTCACGCTGACGAAGTCTTGGTACGTACCATCTGTGCATTCGGATATTTCTGTTATTTTGTCAACATGTCATTTTACCAAAATAAATTTTAAATCCTTACTAAATTTTTCAAATCCTTCATTTCTCACATGAGTATGTATAAAAATACTCTATGTAGGCGAGGTGAAGTACATAATCATCTTCGTAGACGTTGCTAAGCTAGGAGAAATTGTGCAAACCAATCTTGAGATTAAACCAATTCAATCAGACTTGAACAAAGTTATTGATTGGTCAGAAAAGTGGCAAATGAAATTCAATGTCAATTAATGTAATGTTATACACATTGGTTATTATAACCTTAAGCACGAATATTCAGTGTCCGGAAAAAAACTGACTCCTGTCACCGAAGAAACCGATCTTGGTGTCATCATTAGTAACAACTTAAAAGCAGCAAGCAATGTAACGATGCTGTCAACAAAGGTGATAAAATGTTAGGCATGATATTCCGCACTATCCCGTGCATTAGTATCAAGTATTCCTAAGTTTTATGATGAATTTGTTTGACGGCACCTTCAGTATTCCGCCCAATTCTGGTCTCCATACCTTAGAAAAGATGTTATTTAATTAGACAAGGTTCAACGTAGAGCCACCAAACATCCCTTCGCTGCGCAATAAATCGTACGAAGACAGACTACGTAACTCAACCTTTATTCGTTTGAAGCGGCGAGTCAGAGGTGACATGATCGAAGTGTGGAAGATAATGAAGGGTAAGGAAACGTCGAGCTAGCAATAGCAAGCTTTTTCATTCTAAATGCGATCGATGTGACCAGGAATTGTGAATACAAAATCGTTGGAAACTGTTTCACACTTGAAACCACCCGCAATTTCTCCACGTATACAGTTATAGATGAATCGAACAGACACCTAGCGGAAGTTGTAAACAGCGATACAATCGAAACATTCAAGTCACGGTTCGAAAACTTCGACCAAAATGGACGCTAAATATTTCCCAGCTGTAGGACTCTCACCAGAATATTCGTGACAAACGGTGTCCGTCATTGACACCCGCACGGTATAAAGAGCGCCCGGCATTGACACTAGCACGGTATAAAAGTTACCCAGCATTGGTACCTTGTCGTTGCAAAACGGTGTCCAGCAATGACACCGGTGAGCATTGGTTTACCAAAGAATGAAACTGTGACAATCTCAGATCAACATCGTTGGTCGGTGGTTTTCTTTCCAGGTGCTGATATGAGTTTTTTTCGGGTATCATCGTTAAATGCCATTTCCTTCTACAACCTTCCCTGTCTTGATCTTTCGTAACAGAAAATATACAGATGCATATGATGCTCTCCTAGACGATCACTTCAGGACTAATCTTCTTACTATCAAAAGACAACCTAGTTTGGGCCAAATCACCTGTTGCTGTCTTCTTACTCTTGTAAACCCTTATAAGCCACAACATGGAAAGGCAGATAAGAGTGAGTCAAACCGTCTTTTTATAGCATATTCTTCCAGCCCCAGAAGTTTTGTCCCTTTTTTTTTAATAATTCGTACTTCCACTATTACTCGCATCTTACAGAAATGGATTATTAAAGCTTATAATTTGCTCCTGGAGGCAATGTGCATTTATACCGGCTCAGATCTCTAGATAATCAACATCAATTGCTGCAAATACAAATCTAGCACTTGTTCTTCTAGGGACACTAATTAACCTTCTGATAACGTCATTGCACGCTACTCTAAGTTTACTGATAGTCGCTCGCAGTATTTACATTTCCACACTCCTGGACACCTTTGCCCACTGGAACCTATTTTTCACCCACACTCCTGGACATTTTTGCCTACTGGAACCTATTTTTCATTTGAGGGTCACTTGTGTTTGTGTGTGAGTATTCATGAACAGTGTACTTCCGTTATAAATCTTCTTGTCTTATGTTCCACAAGCCCTGGGGGCATTGATCAGCAGTTTGCCTTCTCAAAGTGGCCTCAGAGGTGTAGCATCTTTTTCTCTAAACCAGTTTAAAAGTACAGGTATCGATTCAAACTAACCATGCCCTTAGTGTTGGTCCAAAGGCAGCAACCGTCGCATTGTGGTAGTCACCATGCGTCTTCAAGGTTGTTGATATCTATTTAAACTAACCAAGCCTTCGTGTGCTGCTACGTGAGCAGCAAACGACTCATCATGACAGGTGCCAAACACCTTAACTTCTTCCAACGAACCGGTTCTTCTACCTCGCAGGCACCAATCCATGACTTCATCTCAGGTATTGTAATTATATCCCTTGCACGCCTCTTTGAGCTGCTTCATGGACAGCAACGGCATAATCCAATGAAACAGATAACGGTATCAAAAGTACCGTTATCAATACACCATAGCAAATGATCCGTAAACAGTCCAAGCTGTACCGTTACCATCAACCGCCACACAGTGTAAACAGGCTCCCTTGGCTTCTTACACCACATGGTGCCATGGTAGTTGAAAAGCCATACCCTCAACATCTTAGCAAACCGGTTTTCGACCCTGGAGGTAATGATTTGCTGCTTCCATGTGTGCCGCTATACATTGACGCACATACATGTTGCCCATGTAGGGACCCTACAGCAAATATATATTCTGCAGAACAGCCCATCGTATAAGACCTCGAGGCATACACTGACCTATAGGCTCGGGTGGCATTAGATTGCTGATATGCTTTTCTCTCACACAGCTCTCCTCTCATTAGCTCATTTCTTACATAGCAGACATAGCTCATCTGTCTAGTTACAAAGTACAGGTACATTTTCCATAGCCTCGAGTCAAACTATGACCTACATTCTCTAGCATAATTTTTTTCTATTTAATTAGCTACGCACACCTCCATATAAATTACAGTTTAAGAAACGGATAATAACGATACAATTATAGTACCTTATTCATTTATTAAAGCAAAAAGCATTCATAATATTGTGTAGAACATCTCCAATGTCGTAAATAATTTAACAACAATTGGCTTTGTTTACAATATTACTATAAATACATTTAGAAAATGGCGAGCACTATAATATAAAAGCTTTACGATCTAATTTCGCGGAACCCCTTGTCATCATTATTCATATCCTTAATAAACGGAATCTTATGTTTTGGAGGATGATCACGTTTAATGATTTGTAAATCTTCATTTGAATAAATAATTGTATTTTCCTTCAGCTTTGATTTCAAATTTCGATGTGTTTCACAAAGTTGCTGCTTTCCTTCATTATATTGCTTACAAATATCCGACCCTCCTAACTGCGGCACTAAACGTCAAACAGTTTCAACATCAGGGAATCGCAGTGCAGTTTTTATAAAACGATCAAAAGTTTCTGGTGACATCGAAACGAAAGCGCCGTTCAAAGAGCTCATAGCAAAGCGATGCAGTCCACACTTTAAATTACTTCCAGTGATCCTAACATTTGGAGTTTGAGCGATGAGTTCATTTTAATGTTTTTTTTCACAAATAACGATGTCTCTATCAGCAAAACAGTGGCTCGAATGAGGGTCGCACAAGCGGAAGCAGCGTCTTATATAGCGCGGTGTGTCATAGAATATGAAATGGTGAACTTTTTTTAACATAACTCTGTTTGCTAAAAACTAGTTACATATGTAATACTTGTTCGAACAGTATGAATCTATTATATATATTTATTAATACATGTTAGAACATGTTTTAATCCTTAATATACATGTATGATCACAATACAATATATTACTTCATTTACATGCTACAACATGTATTTACATTTCACATTACATATACGGTTCATATACACTGTTAAACTGTACAAAAATTCATTTAATCTACTCCCCTCGTATTTTTTTCCGATTACATTGTGAAACACTCTCGTCTTCTTCAACCTTTACACGTTTATTCATTGCTATGCTTAAGGGACGGCCGAAGGCTACAGATTTTGTATTGATAATATAGAAGCCTTTGATATCTATTTCAGACAAACCAACTTTTTTGTGTGAGTAGTATATAGATTGATGTTTTTTTGAACGAATATATGAACATTTTACGAAAACTTGTATAATAGTGCCTGCTAGTAGATCGCTAAAAATTTGATGTTATATTTAATTTTTTTAACGATAAGGAACACCTTTACAAGCGATAACATGACGTTCTCCTCCAATTACGTTTGCTGTCAATGTACATAGGTAGCAAACATATCGCTTCAGAAAATAAATCTTTTGCTATCTCATCTCTAGGATATCCATATCCGCCTTTTCTAGACGTGCCATAGAACGGACTTTCAGGCTTATGGTTAGATAATTCCATGTGAGGGGACAGAGCGCATGATTGCATTTTATGATAAATATCATCAACTCCAGTGAACCCTAGAATTAGGCTATTGGTATTGCTGTACAAAAATTTGACATTTTCCTTGTAGTGCTTTTTTATCACGTTATAGAATAGACTATACATCTGTATTATACTATTTTCCGGTATCTGAAACCCTACAAGGAGTGGTTGATCATAAACGATCTCTTGTGATGTGCTTATGGAGATTGAATAATCGTCGTCAATGCCAATAACACGCTGCAGAACAGGGTCGGCGCAATATTTCTCAAACACTGCTTGTGATTTAACGATTCTATGTTAAGCACAACGCAATCTTTTGTTCAATATACTCTTCACAAAGCACTTACTTGATAGTGACTGTTCAATATACTCTTCCCGAAGCACATATTTGATAGTGACTCTACAAACGATTCGAAAAAAGGGTTGTTGTTCAAACGCAATATTTTTTTTTATAGAAGTAACTTGAACACCGAATTCAATGTAAAGCTGTAACAGAGGGTTGTAAGATAATTTTCCTTCCTCAAATGTGTTGCAACTAGTCGTCTACTTGATTTCAAATTACCATCAACATCGTTGATCTTCTTTCTACTATAGTTTGATAGGTCCTGCATAGTTTCATTCATATGATGTATTCCCAGAGGTAGTACATCAGTACATTCAGCCAATCAAATCGGAGGTTTTTGTTTCAAGTGGAATTGTTACATTTTCTCAGGGCTTAGATATCTTTATTTAGAGTGAACCAAGGGTGAACCATATTTGATGGGTAGAAAGCATTGTAATCAATGTATACGATTTTCTTTGTTTCCATCTGAGGGTTATATGATATAATATATTTGTTGTTTGCATAATTTTTTTACAAACGGCTGTTGTATAACCACCTCGTAGCGATCTTTCAAGTAATGTCACCATCTCAGGGTCGGGCATCAACTCAAGTTCAGTTTTAGTTCCTGACAAGCTGCATCGAACGCAAAAGAGGTTAGTGTCATATAATTTATTGGGTCTAGATTACATTTTTTTAAGGCGGGAACGGCAGCATGTGAAAACATCAGCTGTATCACATATTAGATAAAGATCATGGAAATCACCTAAATTCTGGCATTTTCCAACTTTCCAAACATTTTGTGCGTATTTATAACCTTCATTAGAAATACGCTCATTTCTGAGGGAAAAGAACATACTATCTTTCGATGGTAATGGTGTCTCTTAGAATTTCTGGTAGGAGCTGAAATAATTATAACAGTAAGCACCTTATCGCAAACACAGTTCTGTAACTTCTGATGGATAGCTTATGGATTCAAATATTCAAGTGATTTGGTTGATATGTATTCCAGGTAAATGTTTGTATACCCGCTGAAAACGAAAATTGGTATCGAAGCAGCCTCTTAGATACAACATTTACTTTCAATTAGCAGATGGAAGTTTAGGTCTTTATTTACATATAAAGGTACAGAGTTCTGGAGTGCTCCTGTGTCTAAAGTACTAACTCAATATAAAATGAAACCTTACAGTGTACACAGGTCTGATGTCAGAAATGGTTGGGCAAAAATTTTAATTATGCGTTTGCAAACGCAAATCTTCCGATATTTAACGCATGAAAATACAGACCGATTTTTTGAAGTTCTTCCCTCGCTTGTTTCGAGTTTCGGTAATTCAAAAATGATGGCACTTTTTAATCAAACACCAAAGTCAGTGTTCGAAATGACAGATCGTGCAAGAAATAGGAGCTTGACATTAAAAATGTATAAAAGATTCATAGATAGAAAGATTAAACACAGACAGTTATTAAACGCTGAAGAGTATGTACGTATAACTCGTCTCTCGAAGACTCAGTTTATATATTTAATAAAGACTACCTGCTTAAGACAACGGTAGAAATGTTTCAAGTACATAAAGTCAAGCAAACATCTTCCTGCTACTTACTATTTAAGAGGCCACATGCGTGAGCCGTTGCTGGGGAAATTCTATTCGAGCGAATAACAACCTATATATTTACCAGATAAATATAGAATCAAAATATTAAAAACAGTAGGCAAAGGAAGGCTCAGAAGCAATTAGTCGCATGGTTAGGTTACCCTGCAACGTTTAATCCGTATATAAAAGACAGTGACCTTATCAATGAAACAAGAAAAATATAATCAATTGGATAAGTCTCTGGCAAGTATACTTGAACGAGGTAGATTCATCGTCAAGAAGGTAAGTTAATAACTGAAATTTTTGTAAATATCGCACGTCATAATATAAGGTTAACAAAATAATTTGTTCAAAAGCTGAAAAAATATAGATTGGAACTGAAAAATGTAAATTCTGAAAAAGAACAATAAACTCTAAGAATCGAATTCTATTTTCACAACAAGGTGGGAATTTACAATCAATTTTAGTCACGACTGTGTTAAATTAATTAATGGAATAAACAAAGAAAATGAGGGAATACACACTTGTACCATCGGACACAATAAGTAAATCAGATATCGTTACAGTATCTTTGGAAGTATATAGTATAGCACCTAATATGCTTTTAGTGAAGGAATTAGATAGGAATAAATAGAGTTGCTTTTCAGTCTAGGGAGTTTGCACCCCACATTTTAACGGACGGCCGGAGTCAGACATGCGGCTAACGAGTGACGCGAAGGCAGGTGACGCGAAGGCTTACGGCCTAGATTGGCAGTTATTATAATATGAACATATTAATTTTTTATTGTATTTTTGATATTTATTGTATTTAAAAAGTTTTTTCTTCTTTAGATAATATTAGTGGGGTATAATTGGTCACTAACCGCTGCTCGTTATATATATTTATTCGATTCTGGTATGAATAGTGTTAGAGCAAGTTTTTGGAGGGGGGGTGAAAGGGATCCCATAGCAGAATTTTGGATGCGCTCTGGCAAATTAGGTGGGATTGCTCTTAGCTGTTCTTTGTCTTATAAATTGGTTTCCGTGGCATGATTGATATGTTTGAGTGTCTGATTCGTTATATATTTATGGATGGTTTATTGTTTCTATATATTTTCTATACGTATATGTTTGTATTCTTATCTACTTGGAGTATAATTGACTCATTCGATGGTTGATTGAAGGATTCGTAGCGGTTGGGCTCGGGATATTTTGTCTGTTATCTTCATTTTTTACTCTGTGTACTGTTAATAGGATTAGTGTGGTAGGCATGTCTTATAACTCAATTTGCAGCCTTAGTGTGCGATCGACCCTGTATGGTACCAACCTGGTATTGAATTTTAGGCAATGTTTTGAGTTTCCATCTATTTATTTCGTATGTATATAATATCTATAGGAATAGTATGGTTTATTTGTTTGGCAGTTTGCGGGTTGATGTATAAATTTCTTAGGATGCTGTAGCTTCGATACGAGATTCTGTATACTCCATAACGCATTGTACAGTTTTTAACCAGATATATCGGTATTCCATTGACGCGGTATTCCAATAGCGGGAGTAGGTGAACGATATGGATTTATTGTAAGTTACTATATCATGTTATGTATACTTAGAAATGATCGATTGATTTATGTCGAATTTGTATTGTTTCCGGAATTTTGAATAGTTATCTCAAACAATTATAGGAATTTTTAGGATATTTTGAGTTTGCATCTCCCACATCATTTCAGGCATAATTGGTATGGTATTGCAATATTTTGGTATTCTATATGTATAAATCGCATTCTGTTACGACTAAGCTATGGTTACTTTAGTTGAGAAGATGCTAATTAAACCCTGTTTTGGACCAATTTCATCGGATTTTTTTATGTTCAATATCGTATTTACATAAAAGTATTCCACATCATTTACTATAGGTTTCAGTTATGTCGCTCGTATGTCTTGGTATCTTAACAACATTAGTTGGAGGTTTGGTTACATGCTAGTTCTTTCTCGTTCATCACGTTTTGTAATGCATGTTCTGGGTTTGGTAGAGAATTAATCTTCTTGCTCTGGTATGACTCGAGCGTTTTAGTATATTTTCGTTTAGTTTTGTACGTTCTCTGTACAGTTTCCTTCTTCGATGCAGGGTATTGGGTTTTTGTACAATTTTATGAATATTACCTTGTAGCTGCAGTATAGAACATTATTTCAGGCATAATTTAGTTACATGTTGCTTGTTGTTAGTGTTTTAAAAATCTTCTTACATCCTGGCACAATATTTGACGTGGTTATTATAGATATAGAAAATCCCATTTGTTTTAAACTTGATCTTGTTGTTAGGTTATTGTATGTTTAGTTTAGGACCGTTCTTCAATATTCAGGAGGAATAAGAGAATCCTCTAGGCAACAGCTTGTTGCGTTTACGTTAATTTGTGTAGGCAGATCGATTTACTGTGATGGTTACCATTATGTATTACATTACAGAATCGGATGTGTCTCTCAAACTGCAAAGGATTTAACAAAATGTAAAGACATTAATCCTAAAACACTGAAAAAATCATATGCACGCATGAAAAGTCGATTGAAAAAATATGGGTAAGTTGGGTTTGGTTTGGTTAGGTTAGTTTAGGTAATCTATCTTCTCTGGCAACATTTATGAGACGAGATTGACCGCGAAGTAGAAATAAATAGATGCAAGTTTTATAAAGAACCGTGTGGAAAACCGTACATAAGATTATATTAGGTACCATACATAAGGTCAGGTTAGGTTAGGTTAGGTTTTTGATGGGTATGAATAACATGTGATAGTGATTTAGAATTGTATCAAATCAAAAATCATGAATCATATGAAAAAAAAACTTTAACATTCAAGCAATGATGAATTAAATATCTTGAAACAAAAGCGAGGGATGTTGTTCTATGGGTTAGGTCAGGTTAGGTTACAAAGGGGATCGATGCATCCGGCAGTGTATGGTAACCCTTCTGTACAAAATATGTGTAAATGCCTACATTATACCGATATCAACCGTGGATACGCTTACATTATACCAGCATATGCCGGCGTATGTC
>SDVV010003127.1:0-21810 GCA_016164225.1 Gammarus roeselii | reverse complement strand
TATATATAGATATATATATGTAGGTACAAAGTCTGCTAACGATTGGTAAAACTATAGAGCCACGTAGATAGATTTTATATGATTAAAGCTTTAATCAATGAAGAAATACCTAACATATGTTTGAAAACGGAAAAAAATGCTAGGGTGGATATTGTGAATTCTCGAATAAGTCAGATATTCTGAATTGGAACGCAATCACATAACGAAGCCTGAATTAATAAATAATTTGTAAATGTACAAACTGCAAACGGATCACATACATTTATACAAGTAAGACCTGCAGGAATGAGCATCCAGTAAAGACATGCGAGCGGATAACATAATTGAGATGTACATAAACATCCCTACACGCAATCATAAACAATCAATAACAATATCCAGGGCGATCCGGTGAGGGCGCTTTCGTACCCCAAATCTCCAGGGCTGTTACGCACCCCATATCTCCAGGGCTGTTTCGCTCCGACCATCTCCAGTGCTGTACGCTCCGCCCATCTCCAGGGCTGTTTCGCTCCGCCTATCTCCAGGGCTGTTTTGCTCCTATATATACTACTGTTAATATCACACCTCCAAGGCAATTTTTAAAGTTCCGTATTCGATTTCTGCGAGAAAAACCACAGAGAGACTTCAATCTTGCCGAGATAAATCGAAAGAGGGTCTCGCACAACGATCGCAAAAAAGAATTACTTCTTCGAATGAGACATAACAATCTTCATCTGCCAGAATTCAAAATTTAATTAGCCTTAGATCGTTGATGATTGGTCTGCTCAGATCCTTCCTCTTGAATAGATGGGCTGATTGGTCCCGACAGTCCCTCCTATTTTTCTATCATTGCAGGCCTCGATCAAATGAATATTTTAACTAAAAAAAATATGTATAAAAGTAAGGCCTAAAATAATTATAACCCTATCGAAGGTCACCTTGTTGAGTTTTAGTCATTCAGAGATCATTTGCATGTCTGTTGAGTGTTCATCGTTAATTGTGCGGTGTACCGCCAATATCTACTGCTATGACGACGGTTGGGCGGTCTACCGCCAACACCTACTGCTATGGCGACGGTTATGCGGTTTACCGCCAACACCTTGCTATGACGATGGTTGTGCGGTCTACCGCCAACACCTACTGCTATGCTACGGCGACGGTTGTCCGGTTTACCGCCAACATCTACTGCTATGGCGACGGTTGGGTGGTCTACCACCAACACCTACTGCTATAGCAACGGTTGTGCAATTTACAGCCAACATCTACTGCAATGGCGACGGTTGGGCGGTCTACCGCCAACACCTTGTTATGACGATGGTTGTGCGGTCTAACACCAACACCCGGCGCTATGACGACCGTTGTGCGGTCTACCACCAACACCTAGTGCTAGGACGATGGTTGTGCGGTCTACCGTCAACACCTAGTGCTATAACAATGGCTGTGCGGTCTACCGCCAACACCTAATGCTATGAAGACGGTTGTGCGGTCTAGCACCAACACCTAGTGCTATGAAGATGGTTGTGCGGTCTACCGCCAACACCTAATGCTATGAAGACGGTTGTGCGGTCTAGCGCCAACACCTAGTGCTATGCCGATGGTTGTGCGGTCTACCGCCAATACCTAGTGCTATGCCGATGGTTGTGCGGTCTACCGTCAACACCTAGTGCTATGCCGATGGTTGTGCGGTCTAGCGCCAACACCTAGTGCTATGAAGATGGTTGTGCGGTCTACCGTCAACACCTAGTGCTATGCCGATGGTTGTGCGGTCTACCGCCAACATCTAGTGCTATGC
Organism: Gammarus roeselii; assembly: GCA_016164225.1. Taxonomy (NCBI): domain Eukaryota; kingdom Metazoa; phylum Arthropoda; class Malacostraca; order Amphipoda; family Gammaridae; genus Gammarus; species Gammarus roeselii. Next base: position 20,039 of record SDVV010003127.1, on the reverse strand, counting down.
CGATGGTTGTGCGGTCTACCGTCAACACCTAGTGCTATGCCGATGGTTGTGCGGTCTACCGCCAACACCTTGTGCTATGCCGATGGTTGTTAATTGGCTCAACGAACAGTAATAATTTAAAGCCCGGTAGAAACGAACTGTGATTTTTGCATAGTATTAGTATCAGCCTTTATTTAAACAGGATATTATTAAAGTGGAAGCGTCAATATTAAATAATTATTGGACCATACTCGCAGAAAAAAATAGAACTTTCCGTTAAGAATGGCGTGACAATTAAAAAATATATAAACATATGAGTGAACGCAATGCAGGTAAAGGTTGCCACAATCTTGTGCTGCATCAGCGCCTACGTAATGCAACCCCTGCATTGCAGCCACCATTTATCTGTACCTGATCAACGTCTCACATGGATCAGTGGCCAAGTGTGAAGTGTGTAAAGGTATCTGTATCTCTACACCGTCTCACGCGCCTCAGGGGCCATGGTGTGATGGGTATCGACCCACACTCACAATGAAGAGTGTCGGGTGGGTTAATGTATTGTTGGGTAGCATGCTGTATTGATGGGCAAGATTCTCTGTTGCTGATCAGAATACTGTATTATTCAGCAAGATGCGGTACTGTTAGGCATGATACTGTATTGTTGGGTAGATTCATGTTTTGTTGGTCAAGATACTGTATTGTTGGGCAGGATAGTGTACTGTTGGGCAGGATACTGTATTGTTGGGCAGGGTACTGTATCGTTAGGCAGGATACGGTATTATTGGACAAGATACGGTATTGATGAGCATGATACGGTATCTAGATACTTTTCATCATTACCTTGCTCGAATACACCACTGAAAATCAATTGAAGTATCTGCAGAAAGTATCGACTGCAGATACAGTGTCTTACCCAGCACCGTTTCTAGATACAGCATCTCTGGCTGCTGTCGATTAACTGAACTCGATGTCGCCTGTTGTCGAATGTCGGTTGTCGAGGCCCTGTAGTTGTGGACCTGCAATTGAAGGCCTGTAGTTTATAGCCTGTAGCTGAGGGCCTGTAGTTGAGGGCACGTAGTTGAGGGCCTGTAGTTGAGGGCCCTGTAGTTGAGGGGCTGTTGTTGAGTGCCTGTAATTGAGGGCCCGTAGTTCAGGCCCTGTAGCTGATGGCCTGTAGTTTAAGGCCTGTAGTTGAAGGCCTGCAGTTGAGGTCCTATAGTTTAGGGCCTGTAGTTCAGGGCCTGTAGTTGATGACCTGTAGTTGAAGGCCTGTAGTTGAGGTCCTAAAGTTTAGGGCCTTTAGTTGAGGGCCTGTAGTTGAGGGCCTGTGGTTGAGGGCCTGTAGTTGAAGTCCTGTAGTTTAGGTTCTGTAGTTGAAGGCCTGTAGTTGAGGGCCTGTAGATGAGGACCTGTAGTTGAGGGCCTGTAGTTGAGGGCCTGTAGTTGAGGGCCTGTAGTCGAGGGCCTGTAGTTGAGGGCCTTCAGTTGAGGTCCTGTAGTTGAGGGCCTGTAGTTGAGGGCCTGTAGTTGAGGGCCTGTAGTTGAGGGCCTGTAGTTGAGGGCCTGTAGTTGAGGGCCTGTAGTTGAGGTCCTGTATATGAGGGCCTGTAGTTGAGATCCTGTGGTTGAGGTCCTGTAGTTGAGGTCCTGTAGTTGAGGTCCTGTAGTTGAGGGCCTGTAGTTGAGGGCCTGTAGTTGAGGGCCTGTAGTTGAGGTCCTGTAGTTGAGGTCCTGTAGTTTAGGGCCTGTAGTTGAGGGCCTGTAGTTGATGCCGCCTGTTGTCGAGGGCTTATAGTCAAGGACATGAAGTCGATGCCCCCTGTAATCGAGGGCCTGTAAACGATGTCGCCAGCAGTCAAGGGCCTGTAGTCAAGGGCCTGTAGTCGAGGGTCTCAGCGGACCTGAGCCAACTAAAAATAACCATCTGGCGTGGAAACGTACCATGTTTTTTCGCCCTTCCAAAAGAAGCGGTGTCTCCTATAATATCATCGGACTTCCTAATTCATGATACTGAAGGAACTCAGAACTACCAATCGGGTCTTCGCGATTCATTCACTATGCCTCTCCGTCTCCTTGTATTTCGAACTTAATTCGGCAAACGACTGATCACATGCATTGATGCAAACGAAATTAATCACGAGAAAATATTCGTCTGCGCCCATAGTGTCGAACTCGAAGATGAAAAAGCATTTCTACTTCTAGCGCAACATTTTGATTGATCGTTGTAAATGAACTGTTTTTTTTTCTTCTTATTTGGTGCATTTTATCGATACTTTTCACCCGAATTCAACCAGAAGGAACCTGTACAGTCAGCCAATGAAAACACGTCGCCGCAGATGACCGTCAAGAGCAACTAATTGGTACAACCAGACGCATTGAAAGGACAGGAAACGTCGACATAAGCTTTGTAAAAACTTTAATTAATTATTGTATACACGCTTCCTCTTACTTGCTAGGGATACAAATATTCCTCACATCGTATGAGTTGCTGGCCAGTAGTTGCTATGCTAGAGTCGTAATTCATTACTCTTTATGTACATTTACACACCTATGATTACACATTTATACGGAGGCAATAAGAACAACATCTCGCACGTAATATTTTCAACACACAACTGTATCTGCTTAGACTCCGAAATATGAGCTACTCAAAATGAGATGGCTGCCAAAACCTCTAACATTGGAGTCAGAACGAATTGATTAGTGTTATAATGAGAGGGAAAACACACTAGGGCCGATTATGTATGTATTTTGCATACGTACAAATAACAACTATATTGTTGGTATAAGCACTGCCTTGAGTACCGACATGCCACCGAAATAGAAGTCGAATTTGTCTTTCTGAAATGGTTTATGCGAAGGGTTTGTCAGAAGTAGGTTTGGCATGAGTCTGACGTCACAATCACGTTAGCTTCTCAAACATTGAGCAGGTAAGCCCACCACCTTTAGGAATCGTAAACTTTGATTTAACTCTACTCCCTGCTCCACTACAGCTCAAGTACTTAATTAGGTTTTTCACGAAATTCATTACGATTTGTTTGGCCTTTTATCAGACATACAGAAACTGATGAGAAGTATAATATGATTACAACTATCATCTCTGTTGTTTCATCGAAATTGTTCGTCAGAAAGGCTATTACCTGTTACAAAGAATCAACCAACTGCCCTGGTAATAAACAAATGAATGATACGCAGGACGCGTAGTATTCTTCTTTGTTGGCATCCAACACGAAATGTATCTTAATAATCAGGAAGCCTCGACAACGCCTGACCATCGCTAATGAAGCTAAATAAGGGCCCCATCACTGAAAAGGGGCTTCTCGGTAGGCTGCCTCTCAGTATTAAAAGGGGCTTCTCGGTAGGCTGCCTCTCAGTATTGAAAGGGGCTTCTCGGTAGGCTGCCTCTCAGTATTGAAAGGGGCTTCTCGGTAGGCTGCCTCTCAGTATTAAAAGGGGCTTCTCGGTAGGCTGCCTCTCAGTATTAAAAGGGGCTTCTCGGTAGGCTGCCTCTCAGTATTAAAAGATGTTTCTCGGTAGGCTGCCTCTCAGTATTAAAAGGGGCTTCTCGGTAGGCTGCCTCTCAGTATTTCAAACTTGCTCCTTCAACAAGATGAAAAAATCCGCTGCTCGCTTATTGACGTCGAACGGGTTCTTGAACACCTTTTTTTTATTATCTTTGCGTTCAAACCACATCGTCGTTTTTGTGGTTGGCTTCCAATGCAATTCCATCTAATACATTTCATTCAAAATTGATGCTTATAAAAAACTATTTGAACTCCCGACGGTGAAGCCATTATTTTTTGTATATCTTTTCATTTCAAATGCTATCATCTCAAATATAAATGCAGCATCAGAGGTAATGGTTAGCCATTATTTTCCTCTCTTAGTCTAAAATATATTTTAGCCTTGGCAACATCAGGTCATGGACAGGAGCAGGTCATAGGCAGCAGCAGGTGATGGACATCAGCAGGACATGGACAGCTGAAGGTCATAAACATCTACAGGTCAGGGATAACAGCAGGTCATGGACAACAGTAGGTCATGGACAGTAGTAGGTCATGAACAGCGTAGGTCATGGACAGCAGGAGGTCATAGTCAGCTGCAGGTCGTGGTCAGTTGCAGGTCACAGACAGCAGCAGGTTATGGACAGCAGCAGGTCATGGACAGCAGCAGGTCATGGACAGCAGCAGGCTATGGGCAGCAGCAGGTCATGGACAGAAGCAGGTTATGGTCAGCTGCAAGTCATTGCCAGCAGCAGGCCATGAACAGCTGCAGGTCATGGACAGTTGCAGGTCATGGACAGCAGCAGGTTATGGACAGTAACATGTCATGGAAATTAGCAGGTCATGGTCAGCTACAGGTCATGGATGGAAGCAGGTCATGGACGCTGCAGGTCTTGGTCAGCAGCAGGTCATGGACAGCATCAGATCATGAACAGCAGCAGGTCATGGTCAGTTGCAGGTCACGGACAGAAGCAATTCAGGGACAGCTGCAGGTCATGGGCAGTTGCAGGTCATGGAGAGCAGCACGTCATGGACAGCAGCAGGTTATGGACAGCTGCAGGTCACGGACAGAAGCTGGTAAACACAGACTGATCCAGTGCATTTGAAATATGATTAAAATCACGCTTCCTTCTTACCTGGTTACTCTTTTTCCTTTCCAGGACAACAAATCAGCAAAATAATGCTCATTTGCTGGACATGAATAGACAGTTATTCGTAATTGTTGAAACAAATGCAATGACCAAAAAAGTATAAAAATCCACAGTTTGAATTCAGATATTGTTCAGATATTGTTCGAATCACAAGAAGTTACCCTTCCATCCGCAGGGCAGACGACGCGAGAAAATTCTTATCCAATAATGCTTCGACTGATCCGATGCCTTTTCAATGCTGCCTGGGATCGTGATTGGTTTATGCTTCGAATCCCGTGAGCTTGGTTCAGAGATTGAAAAACTCTACCTAATTGGAAGGCAATACCACGGCCTGGGACAGGCCCTTGCGACGCCTACCAATAAACGATGCAATAAAATGAAGCAATGCTCCGGGAAGGGCATAATAGTTATTCATTAGAAATGGATAAAGGTTATACTGCGTGATGAGTGAACCTTTTCCAATTTGCTCTATGCATGAATAACATTAGTTATGAACCTATTCTGAAACAACGTGATAACCCCGCCACCATTTTTGGGAATTATCCAACGTGACGTTACATTCATCAGCTTTACTCAGCTGCAAACGGTATGGTGTAAGTTATAGCTTAAAATTAATAGTTAAGTGAAGCAAATTACGATGTGATTGAAGCTGTAGACAAATAGTTCACAAGGTCCGGTAAAGTGATTAGATGTTAGATATTTTAATTTATTGTTGATGTTCTACATATTGATTTATGTAGAACAAATAGTAAGTAAATATTGGTACATAGCCTGTATATGGATTGAAGACTAATATGCAAATTCGTAAATCTTCAATATTATTATATTATTTCTACTGGTAAATTTTTTGTTTCGTGTTTCTTCCTCACGAATAAAATTATGTGACTCTTCGGTCATGCGAGTAACAAGATTACTAACCAGGCCTAGTAAATGAGACATACTGATGTTTTGAAAGTATACTTTTATCGATAAATAATGAATGCGACGTACTTGGAGGTTTTGTACTTTAAGACGGGAAACGGAAAAGGGTTCAATGGTCCAGGTTCAAGTAAGGAAATAATTGTGGTACCTAATCATGATCTGATCATTTTGAGTGGAGAAGTGTCTATTTTTTTCATCTGCGAGACCTGCAAGCCTTCTAATGTTGGAGACCGCTCTGAGTAGCAGCAAGCGCTCGTACAATATCTTTGATTTCAACGAAGCAGTGATTTTAATGAGAACAACAAATTATGTGTAGGTATTCTTTCAATCAGTCTCACCTCGATTCAATGCTCACCCTCTAACATAGTTGTTTGTGTTGCTTTCAACCTGCGTTGTTGCTCGCTAGGGGTGGTTGGTACAGCACGGGCAGGGTAGGCCATCAGTCGCTGACTCAAGCAAAGATATGAAACTGATCGAATGGAAATAATTAAGTGGGATGGCAAGAAAGGCTTTCACGTCATCGGATGTGGCATGAACGTAATGTTACTGTTTATGTAACGATACTGAATGTGCCATGAACGTAATGTTACTGTTTATGTAACTATACCGGATGTGTCATGAACGTAATTTTACTGTTTATGTAACGATATCAGATGTGGCATGAACGTGATGTTACTGTTTTTGTAACGATACCGGATGTGGCATGAACGTAATGTTACTGTTTATGTAACGATACCGGATGTGGCATGAACGTAATGTTACTGTTTGTGTAACGATACCGGATGAGGCATGAACGTAATGTTACTCTTTATGTAACGATACCGGATGTGGCATGAACGTAATGTTACTCTTTATGTAACGATACCGGATGTGGCATGAATGTGATGTTACTGTTTATGTAACGATACCGGATGTGGCATGAATGTGATGTTACTGTTTATGTAACGGTACCGGATCGAGTGGCAGGAGCACTCGGGGGGCACGGACCAGGGTCCCTTTACTGTTTTTGCACAAGTTGAATTACAGTCTGCGGTTGTTGCTAGCGCGGAGAGGGTTGATCGACAGTGTTGGTCGGCGGTGTTTACAAGTGTTTACAAGTGTAAGCAAGCAATAACAGTATTTTGGCTCAAACTGGGTTTCCTTTGATAGCAAGAGGATTCGTTCTGAAGTAGAACGTCCAAGAGCACTTCATGTGTCATTTCTGTTTTCAAAACATCAAGAAATGGAACAGTTTAGCTATTTAACGACTTTTCATGAAGAATTTATCGATCCGTAACATGAAAGTTTCAATTGCATTGCTGTTTACAACATCCGCTGAAAGTCTGTTCCATTCTTTCACAGCTCTTTACGTGAAGTCGAATGAGAAACGCTTCCCAACGATTTTATATTCATTATTCCTAGTCACTCCGCTCGCATCTAGTGGGAAAAGGCTCGCTCGGTCTACATTTTCCTTACCCTTCATAGTCATCCACACTTCGATCATGTCACCTCTGACTCGATGCTTCTCAAAAATGTTATGAAGATTTAGTTCAAGTATTTTGTATTCGTACGATCTATTACACAGCGAAAGCATTAGTTTGTTTTCTCTACGTTGAACCTTCTCTAATTTAATAACATATTTTCTAAGATAAGGAGACCAGAATTGAAAGGATCACTCGAGATGTGATCGAACAAATGCACTGTAGAACTTAAGAATACTGAGTCTGTTTTTGTACAAGATGGTGCAGGATATCATGCCTAGCATTTTGTTGCCTTTTTTGGCCGTATCAGTACATTCCTTGCTACTTTTTCAGTCGTTACTGATGATGACACCTAAATCTCTTTCTCCGGTGGGAGGAATCTGTTTCTTTCCGGACATTGAACATCCGTGCTTGAGGTTATGACGACCTATGTGCAGAACCCCTATATATCTTTTACATTAAATATAATTTACTACTTTTCTGATCAATTAACAATTTTGTTCAAGTCTAATTGGATCTGCTGAGACTCAAGTTCGGTTTGCACTTTTCCTCCTATCTTAGTATCGTCTGCATACTTGTTAATGTCCAAAAGCACTTTTCTATCTAGATCGTTCATGAATATTATGTAAAGAACGGGACCTAATACGGGTCCTTGAGGCACACCGCTTGTAAAATTACCCCAAGGGGAGGAAGCTCAGTTAAATACAACTCGCTGCCGCCTGTCCATGAGTGAGCATTTTATCCAGTTATTAAGCTCGCTTCGAATACCGACAATGAGCAATTTACTAGATAAGGGCTTGTGAGGGACTTTATCGAAGGCCTTTTGAAAGTCTAAGTAAGTTATGTTGATTAGAGATTTTGCGTCATGAATTTCAATTATATTATCGAAAAAAAATTAGCACGTTCGTAAAACAGGAACGATTGGGCTTAAATAAATGCTAAAAGTTGTCTATTGGCTTGTTTGATTTAAAGAATTCTGTAATTTTATCAGTTTTCAAACTTTCCATCGATATACCAATGACTGAGGGGAGACTAATTGGTCGGTAATTACTGGGACACTTTTTGTCTCCTCTTGGCCTCTTGCCATTGAGAGGGGCAAGTGCTATGTGTGAGAAATTGTGTGAAAATGGTTGATAACTAATCGACGTTTTCATTCATAGTATCTTTCAGTATTCTGGGATGAACTTGGTCTAAACCTGGAAATTTCGTAACTTTCAATTTATCAATATATTGAATAACTTTGTCAGGAGGAAAGTTCACTGTGCTGCGGGCTTCAACTTGTCTTCCCGCTATGGTATCCTGAGGATTAATTATATCCGGATTTTCTAACGTAAATTCAGAACAGAAATTTTGGTTTATTGAGACAGTCGTGTTAGTGTTATCGGTTTCTATCTCACCTATCTCAAGAGGACATTCTTTAGAGCTCTTCTGTTGACTGTTAATTCTTTTTTTTATCGTCGTCATGTGGAGGTTCTTTTTTTTGTGACTGGAACTGCTGCAGTTTACCAATGACTGAGGAAAACTGAAGCAGCTTTACCTGATTGGCAGTTACTGCTGGTCGCCTATTTTTGAGAGGGATATGCTCGTGTTCAAATTTTTTAAGTATAGTTCGAAAATTGGTTAACGATTGGTTGACGTCACGTCCGAGGTTTAAAGATTGGTCGGCAGTGTTAGTAGATTGGTCGGCAGTGTTGGTAGGTTGGTCGGCAGTGTGGGTCAGCACTATCGATCGGCAAAGTTGATCAGCAGTGTGGGTCATCATTGCTTGGTATTGATGGTCGGCAGTGATGGTCGGCAGTGTTAATTTGCCTGCAGTGCTGGTCGGCAGTGCTGGCGGTGATGACGATTGGCACTGTTGGTCGTCTGTGATGGTCTGCAGTGTTGGTCGACTCGAAGTGTTTGATCGACAGTGGTGGTTGACAGGGTTGATTAAGGTGTTAGCCGGCAGTGATTGAGAGCAATGATGGTTGGCAGTGGTGATTGGCATGGTTGGTTTGCAGTAATGGTCGACCGTGTTGGTCGGCAAAGCTGGGCGGCAGTGTTGGTCGGCAGTGCTGACCGGTAGCACTGATCGGCAGTGTTGGTCGATGTTGTTGATCGACAGTGCCGGTCGCCAGTATTGGTCGGCAGTATTGGTCGGCAGTGTAGGTTGACAGTGCTGCGTCAGCTGTGTTAGTTGACCTGCAACGTTGGTGGGCAGGGATGAATGCAGACATCACTGTTGATCGGCAGTGATGGTTGGCTTCGAGCATTAGACGGCAGTGTTGGTCCACAATGTTGGTTGGTTTTACAGTCGGCAGTATTAGTAGTACAGGGATTGTCACCATTGCTAGTTGGACGTGATGGTCGGCAGTGATGGTCGGCAGTGATGGTCGACAGTGATGGTCAGTAGTGATGGCCGGCAGTGATGGTCGGCAGTGATGGTTGGCAGTGATGGTCGACAGTGATGCTCGGCAGTGATGGTCGGCAGTGATGGTCGGCAGTGATGGTCGGCAGTGATGGTCGGCAGTGATAGTCGGCAGTGATGGTCGACAGTGTCGGTTAAACAGTGTTGATGTCTGCACATTAATTCGGCCATTGTGTTGAATCTTTCCTAGGTAGAAGCTCCATGGTCTTCACGTGAGGGCAGCAATCATATTCCGAATAAAGTTGCTCTTACGCTACTTACAACTGCCGACAGATGTCAGGAGTACCGCATCTGGTCAATTTCAACAGGTTGAATCCAGAAACATTGACCGCTATCGTATGAAAAATGTATACATTTCAAAACTGGTTTGTTCCAATGAATAATTATTGAATCAAAATTCACAATTTGTTCAAAGTAAATCGTTGGTTATATTTTTATGAATTACAATTAATTACATGCAACAATTTACTTAAAATTAAACAATGAAAAACATTTATTGAGACAGTCTTGTTCATATTAAAATATAACGGAATACATATCGAATATCAATGAAACGGTTCCATAACCAATGAAAAATCTGTCGGGCGAACTGGAAATTCAGCTGATTGAATAATTTATTCAGAGATAATTGCCAGTCTTTCATGGTAAACATGCAATATTTTAATCATCGTTGGATTGAACCACCCACATGTTTACGGTAACACAATGACTACCTACTCATAGACATAATATCCGTGGACATCTGGGTGCCTTGACATTTGTTCTTTACTTCAAAATTGGATTATAGTTCAGCATATACAAAAAATGGCGACCTATTTTAGCACGGCATAATGGCATAGCAGGCCGTTTGATAAAGTAGATCACAACAGACAATGAAAACCCCTAGAGATACATAATTAAAATACAGGTGTATTGACTGTAGCCATAAAATTGCTGCATAAGTGTGTTCATCATAAAATATTGGAATTGCAATTATGCTTTTCCATTTTTCCGTGGAATCGGAAACTTTTAGAATGAACTTGTCTCCTAATAAGTGAGTGAGAAGATCAACGCACAAATGATAATACTGATATATTACCCCGTGATGGAGGGAATTCTCACCCCATGCGTTCAATTTGAAACTCTCCCTTGTTGGCAAGATTGATCGTAGTTTTAGAGGGTTAGCTACTAGCGAAGTTGCAAGTCTCTTGACGAGAACTCGAGTGCCCAAACACACGAGGAAGAAAGTAGCGGCCAGGCTCTCACAGTTCTGCAAGATGGCGCTCACAGTGAGAGGAACGGTCAGAATCAAGATGGCGGCCACGCCTGGCTGATGGTGGGAGCTGCTAGCGTCGTGGTGCATGGCTGCGGGCTCCTTGTCTGGGGAAGGAGGGACAATTCCGTTCTTAGATTCTGACTAAAGCAGTTAGAAAAAAATTAAAAAACTGACCTTGCAGCGATAACTTTCAGTCGAAAAAGAGATTTTCAAGGAGTAGGTAGACTGAGTATCCTGAGTAATAGTAATAATAAAAATAAATCGGTATAAATGCGTCTATCTTCCTTGAACTTGTGGCTATTGACCTGAAATTGGTAATATAAAACCTCGGCGGATGACTGCAATCTCAAACTTGGACGACCATCTTGTTACGATACCGGTGTGTCTCTGACATCACTCCAACTAATGAATTCATTAAAACAACATCATGATCGATGGGCCTGAAATAAAAATCTCTAAAAGTGGGTTGATGAAAGCATTAGTGGGCAGATAAAACAATTACGGGCTGATGAACGCACTAGTGGGCTCATACAAGCAACAATGGGCTGATAAGGTCAATCAGCAAAAAAAAGTTTTACTATTTTGAAAAAGAAACATTTTTCACTGTTGATTTGAACTCTGCTGAAAAAATTATTTTAAAAATTTGTTGGGAAGCTTGGGCCAGATTAATTATCATAGCAAAATTACATATATACGTGAATGCCATGTGGGGAAAGGATAGTTGGTTTTTCGGTTGTAGACGAGCCCCAACAAATTTCATTCCGCTTATGTACAGTAGCGACAAAAAAAATCGTCTGAGGTTAGTCTACAAGTGAAAAAACGAACTCGATTATCCCATCCTTAATTTAACTTTGCACTGGAATTTCTAGCGGTATTATATCTGTGCAATGTTTCTTAATGAATGTTATTTTTTACGTTCTTCCTGAGTTCAGGTATCTAGCGGAAAATGACGATTGAAGATTTTCCTTTATCTGCAATCATAAACGTACTTTTTTTGCTACTGAACGGTAGGGAAATAAAATCGTTCATGGTAAGTCTACAAGCGAAAAACAAATTACATTTTTCCCTCGAGGAATTTAACTGCATTTAAATATTTCATACGGTATTACATCTAAACAACGCTTCTTGATGGATAATGTCAATCACATTTCCGGCGAGTTCAAATATTGAGAGGAATTTGCTCAATGAAGATTTTCTTGATCGTAACGAATATTTTATTGCCAATTTGCAACAGCGAATGAAAATTAGCTCACGAATTAAGATAAAAAGAAATCTTATGTGATCATTTTTCGCTGTATATTAAAACATGAAAAAAATTTGCTCCATACAATTCCTGAAGACTTCTTGTCTTGATATAATACCGTAACAATAATTCATGATTGGTAAAACTCCACGTGAGAAAAGTGTCGTTTTTATTTTTCACTATAGACACACCATAAACGATTTTTTTCCCACTACTATACAGTAGCGAGAGAAAATTCGTATATGGTTAGTCTTTCACCGAAAAAACAAACTAGACTTCTCCTACGTGGAATTTAACTTCACATGAAAATTTCTTACGGTATTATATCTGGACAACCCTTATGTATGGATAATACTGATTAAATTTCCAATGAGTTCAAATGCCGAGCGGAAAATTATCATTGAAGATTTCTCTTAATCTTTAATAATAAACAAATTTTCTTTCGCTACTGTACATATATTAGGTATAAATTATTTCGCGTATGTACCATCACTTGCAATGACCGAGCACCTTCGCGACCATCTAATCCTGCAATAATTGCTGCAAATCGCACGTACTGTGGTTTGTTTGAACTCCATTAGGTTCCTTGCTCATATAAATATTTATTATGAAAACTGGATTCATTAACTTACCACAAGCAAAAGATATGCCTGTGTTCAAAATAGCATTAGGTGCACGACTTCCACATGTGATGGGACTTGAACGTCTTTGATGAACAATTATTGTTTGCTTTTGTGACAGGAACGAGCAAAATATTTAAATACTAAATATGAATTTGTAATCTCTACATCTCAATCCATGCTTGTTGACTGACCTACTGTATGAGGGTGTCGTTGTTCCAACTGTGCTGTACGGAGCTGAGACTTGGGGGATGAGAGCTGAGGCGAGAAGAAGGTTGAATGTTTTCGAAATAAAATGTTTGAGAAGCATGGCTGGAGTGTTGCTGAGAGACAGGATTACTAACGACGTGGTTCGGATCAGAACGGATGTGGCAAAGAAGTTGGAGGACAGAGTTGATTCGCGTGTTCTGAGATGGTTCGGACACATGGTGAGGATGGATGAAGGGATATTGGTGAAAAGGGTGTTGAAGGCAGAGGCAAGTGGACGTAGGCCTAGAGGAAGACCGGAATTTGTGTGGATGGATGGTGAGAAGCTGGCGTAAGGAAGGAGAGACGTGAGTGTGGAGGTAGCGAGAGAGCGTGCACTGTATAGGCCTGAGTGGATAATAATTGTGAACGGATAAATTTTGACGCTGCCCTGATGTGCTTTCCCGCCCTCGGCATATCGTTGAGAGACAGGATGGTCGTGAGCGAGGGGGGGGGGGCAGTCATCATGACGCGGCAGGGGTTAACCAGTCTCACTGTCGGGCCCTGCTGCCGACACTGACATCAAACCGCACTCATGACCCGGAGTGTGTGTTGCGGAGTTCCCGGCCGCACCCTTATGCGCAAACGGGCTAAAGTGTGCGAGTGCGAGTGTATGAGAGTGTGAGGTGCACCTTGCCGTCGGCCACTCTCCTTGGTGGGAGATTTCGGCCTAGTGTCTGTATCTGTACATCTTAATCCATACTTGTCGACTGACACGGCAGCCCCTGTTGAGCCACCTCACTCCACAACACTCACCTTGTATGACGTAGACTGACACTGCCGCCCCTGGTAGCCCCTCTGGCTGACAGCTGTAATTGCCCGAGTCTGTCAGCTCCACGGCTTGCACGGACAGCCTGGTGCTGGCCCGACCCTCCGACTGGCCCACGTACAGGCTGAACCCGTTCCTTTAGACATGAAGAGAAGAGGTCGTGTTGTTAACAGTGGCGTCCGTGTCATATGCAGTGCATATGGGGGAGGGATAAAAGGAAGTCGGCTCGGTATAGGATCATAAGACGGTTTAAATATCTCATCTAAACGAAAGGACGACTGAAAATATTTGGTTTTGGTGTTAACACAGGAGTGCATAAATAAAGCAGACTCTTCTGACGGGTTCTCCTTGAAAAAACAGGCTGTGTCTCATACCGAAAATCACTATTGAACGCATGATAGAGAGCAACATCTAATGGAGTCATGAATGTTACTGGCCACGTTGATCGATTTGATAAACCTAAACGTGACAAAAGTGCCCTTGGAAAATGTATTTATCAGAATACAGACAGTAAAGTTTCTAAATGTGTAATAAAAAAACTATAATTTTTCAAATTATCACTGGACAATTGAAGGTGTATTCAGAGTACCGGAATGTTCAAGTGTTTAACAAACCTTGATCAATGCCAATTACAACCTACCACGAGAGATTTGGTGCAGAACGAAAACAGTTGAAGCATGCGGTACATCAATGAATTTACTGTGGTAGGCAGCAACGTGCTTTCTGCCTTTCATAGGGTTAAAGGAACCATAAAATTAAAAGGTAATAAAACATATTATTTGAGTGTCTATAGATTTTTACAATCATACATCACTGTCAGATATATTCCGAAAGAGGATGATGGCAAATGTACTCCTTTTTCCCAATTCACGGACTTTTCCTGGAGACCTGCAAGCAGTGACGTCTTTTCAATGCTGTTTTGTAAGGTAGCCCAGACAGCAAATGGAACACTGGAAGTATCACGGCGGTGGGGCAAAATGAAAGTAGATAAATTTCTTTAGAGAAAATAAAATTGCTGATTTTGCAACTACGGCGCTTGATGGGAACTTGAAACCCACTTTATACATCAAATCACCATTTATCACTCAAGTGATTTATGCGTTTTGTCAAAATTGGAATCAAGAAAACTATTCAAGTCGTGTATATCAATTCATGTTATTTAGTTTACAATACATTCGATTCATGGTTTCCACGTAATTCCAATGGTTTGAGCCAGGGACGTGTGTACCCACAGCGTGGGTCTCCCGTAATTTGCTGCTGCCTTGTTATGAATCTCCAAGCACCACCTCTAATGGTGAGTCACCACCTCTAATGGTGAAGCACCACCTCTAATGGTGAGGCACCACCTCTAATGGTGAGGCACCACCTCTAATGGCGAGGCACCCCCTCTAATGGTGAGGTTATGTTGCGTTTTGAACTGCCAAGGCAAGTGAGAGCGCAGTCTTGAGTCGAACATTTGCCTTGGACCGCTAATGAGAACACCTCCTTACCCAGCTGTTCGCACTGTCTACGGCAGTCCGAACTCCCAATTATCTTAAATGTGTTTAGTAATGGGAATTACTTCTGTAATACTCTCAACAAGAATCATAATGAGCGAGTGGTCGATACTGTGACGAGCAGTAACAGTCATGAGAGAATGTAACATCCTATGATGTGCTGGCAAATTGTTACATCGTGTGATGTTTTGGCAAGTTGTTACATCCTGTGATGTTCCGGCAAGTTTTGTCTTCAATACCGTATTGGTGGTATGTTCATTCCCTAAAGGTAGCTGGCATAAGTTATAAACTCTTAATGTATTGCATCCCACATCACACAACATAGATTGTTGAATAACGGATTTAATTTACGAATTAACCTAACTCTGAATATTGAATTATGAATGAGATTTAAATGAGGCATATCCTGTTCTATTCGTGAACTGTGATTGCACGAGCTGTGGTATTGCGTTTTATTATATTCAGCACTTATGTGATGCTCCAGCAAATAACAACGGTCGTGGCAGCCGCTGTAATAGCAACGGTCGCGGCAGCTGTTGCCACGGTCGCGGCAGCTGGTGCACACTTCGCGCTCCTGCCCGTATATAAGTCAAAATAAGTTTTCATTCCCCCGACACCGCGCGGTATTTTTTTTACGAGGTTAGGCTTCACTCTAAAATGCACATCTTATCCAAAGTATAACTTTGATCATGTCGGTTTTAGATAAGCAGTCGATGCATTTACATCGACTGCAGTCGATGCATTTGCATCGAATTCAGTCGATGCATTGGCATCGAATGCAGTCGATGCATTTGCATCGAATGCACTCGATGCATTTGAATCGAATGCACTCGATGCATTTGAATCGAATGCAGTCGATGCATTTGCATCGAATGCAGTCGATGCATTTGCATCGAATGCAGTCGATGCATTTTCAGTTTCAAGAACTTCATTATAAGGAGGAGGCGAACTATCACCACAGTTTGAGGCTCACTTGAATCTGTTCAATTAAATCAATCCGCAACAAGACAATAATTATCGAAGTATTTATTATTATGCAGGCACATTTATTAAAATATAATTCACTTTGAACGAAGATTCAGCTATACTCATTTAAAAAAATAACATCTCTTTGTGAAAAATTTGATAAATTATATTATATTTCCTGCGCAATTCAGCATAAATTTAGCATCATTTGTTTATCTTGAAGCTGACTGATGCGCTGTACTGAATCTCTTCACACAACTGAAGACTGCCAATCCTCTCATTCCTTGAGAAAATACGATGCGCGTGGTGGAGGAGGGTGGGTGGATTCGTGGTTGATCTCAAACTCAGAAACTCTCGCATATTTCTGTGTCCCTGTTCTGTGTCCCTGTTCTATGTCCCTGTTCTGTGCCCCTGTTCTGTGTCCCTGTTCTGTGTTCCTGTTTTGTGTCCATGTTCTGTGTCCATGTTCTGTGTCCATGTTATGTGTCCATGTTCTGTGTCTATGTTATGTGTCCCTTTTCTGTGTCCCTGTTCTGTGTCCCTGTTCTGTGTCCATGTTCTGTGTCCATGTTATGTGTTCCTGTTCTGTGTCCCTGTTCTGTGTCCATGTTATGTGTCCCTGTTCTGTGTCCCTGTTCTGCGTCCCTGTTCTGTGTAACTGTTCTGTGTCCATGTTATGTGTCCCTGTTCTCTTTCCCTGTTCTGTGTCCCTGTTCTGTGTCCCTGTTCTGTGTCCCTGTTCTGTGTCCCTGTTCTGTGTCCCTGTTCTGTGTCCATGTTCTGTGTCCTTGTTCTGACTTCATGTTCAGGGTCCATGTTACTGAATCTCTACTAAGCACAATATGATGTGAGTACAAACAAATAACTAAAGCTACCATTTAAAGCCCCTCGCAGCAATTGGGATTAATTTCAGCGGCTCTCTCTAGGATTATGTTGGCCACTTAAAACTATCAACAGGAACGATCTTATGTTTGTGTATTGACTTTAACTTCAATACTCCCGATTCTCAATTTATAATTATTATCTTCTTATAGAAATTAAACTTTATCTCGAAAATCAGGCATCATTTGATCAGTTAATTTTTCAATGTTAAGCATAGAGCAAAAATAACCCCGTCTGTTAAAAATTATTAAAATTATGTTTCCAATCAAATAAGTTAGTCTGAAAAAATTATGTTTCCATGATATATTAAACAACATTAGAGATGACCCTCGGATAAAGCACTTGTGCGCAATGACTCAAGGTACGGAAATAAAGTGGGAATTTCAAGTAAATTGACCGAGTTTTTCGGTAATCTTGGTAATACAGTTGCTAAATCTTCCAACTCTACCCCATTCGATCCGTCATTTTTCGTTCAGGGAAATAATCCCGAATGATTCTTTCCAAAAATCATAACATCAATTGATGTAAGAAAATCTATTATATCTATTAAGAACAATAGATGTGACATTTACACGGTACATATTAAAGTTATTAAATGATATACGATATTTTGTCTTCAGTTATAGATTACGGTGAATAGATCCTTCGAGCCCGGGGAATTTTATCAATCTCTAAAAAAGACGACCGTCATCTCCATGCCCCAAACTGGGGAAATTACGAATATCAGCAATTGGAGGACAATTTCAATTTTACCAACGAACAACTTTTGGAAGAGATCTGAAATAAAGCTTTCTCGAAACTGTTTTATTATCTACAGAAGCGTGACATTCTTCATTGAGGTCAATTTGGATTACGGAGTGAAAACTCGGCAGTGCAAGTAATATCAGACAAATGAACTTTTTTGTATCAAAATTTTGTTTCTGACTAAATGGTACTGTTCCTGTTTTCAGACTTTCGGACGGCGTTCAATAGCTCAGGCCGTACTAATTCATTGTCCAAATTGTGTTTTTATGGAGTACGTGGACGAGCTCTGTGTTGTATTGTTTATGGCCGTATCTGCTCAGTAGACAACAACAATAGAGGCCTGTAAGTAGATGGCTGTAAGTAGAAGACTGTGTGTAGATGGCTGTAAGTAGATGTCTGTAAGTAGACTGTAAGTAGGTGACTGTAAATCAAATCAATTCAATATTAGTCGTGGTGTCACTCAAGGTTCAACTGTAGGCCCTCTACTTTTCATGATATTTATTAATGATATTCGAAATTCATCAGATGTATTCAAGTGTATCTTCTTTGCCAATGATAGTACCCAGTCAGCACGGTTCTCAACAACACACATGACAAAAGACATAAAAATTAACATCGAATTTATACCTGTAAGTTTATATACTTGGCTCACTCAAATATAATTTGTACGAATTTTGATTTAATTTTTTTTTAACATTATCTTAAAACTATACAAAATAAGCGAGCCAGCAATCCCCGTTGCACAGTTAACGCTGTTTCAGGACCTTTTCTCACTGGCTCTGAGGAGGTAGCTACTTGAAAACATTTGCTGCAGGCAGAACAAAATTAGTGACCAAATTACCAATGCGAACAATCAAATAATTGTCGATGGTCGGTCAGACTTTACCAAGAGCACGAATAAACAGACACAAAGTACGTCTGTGCGCTGACCAAAATTTAAGACGGTCGTTCATCAACGTGATGGCGGACGTAGGTAGGGAACTTAAGGATGCGTCAAAGTTACACCTAGACAGGCGTCCAACTGACGGCGAACGTTGATGAAAAATGTATACCCGTGTCACTTTTACCAGGACAGACGTCAAAATGACGGCGGAAGAAGATGACCATTTTACATTCGGATCAATTTTACAACCTTCGGCCGGTGGCCGCACCTGCTGGCCGGTGGCCGTAGAATTGACGGCCGTTTTTTTACAGTTCGGCTTATAGTACAGTCGCGTCTCATTAAAAGGCTTAGTTAACACGATTTATTCAGTGTGCAAAAATATTTGAAATTATCGATATATATTTAAATTAAACATTTGTTCACAGGAATTCCAGAGTGATGAATGTTCGCAATAACTAAGTAGTTTGATCCGCCTTTAAATAAATGTTCAGTGGAAATTGTATGCAATTCCTAAAAAGACGTGGAATGGATAATGACTGCTCCAATCGATTGCCGGTTCAAATGGAGACCTCGCAAGATTCTCTTCATATCATAGGTTTGGTCCACTGCTCAGTTAACACCAAACTTAGTAATCAATTCCACGCAACTTCATCGCCTACAGCGCCCCAACTCGCCCCCAGTACAAAGTAGGGCCGTGCAGCACTGGGGGCTGCTCCTTATGTCTCTGTTTCTTTTGTCGTGAACAAATTTTGAATAATACGAGGCTTTTTTTTGCCAGTGAAGCGTCGGTTTTCCATTCAGCTCGCGTTGGATGCAAATTGTAAATGTTAACATTGCAAATAAAATAACTGAATAATTTATTGATACATTATTAATTGACTCTAGTAACAAACTGTAAATTTTTGATGACTAAAACACAAAGGAAATACGCGCCCAATGTGTTGGGAGCAGACCCTGGTTACGGATCTGTCAATCAAATAACGACACGATGGTTCGGGCCAGCTAGCATGACTTAATTCTTCAAGCGTTGAAGGTGCAATTCTTCATTCCATACATGTAATTGAATAATTTATTTCGATCTGATATGCATTCATGTTTCCTGAAGGGTTGCTATGATTCAAGTGGTCTTACCCAACACTTGAAAGCTCATCAATTTAAGAGGTCTTATCCAACACATGAATGCTCATCAATTCAAGTGGTCTTACCCAACACATGGATGCTCATCAATTCAAATGGTCTTACACAACACATGGATGCTCATCAATTCAAGTGGTCTTACCCAAAACACGATTGCCTATCAATTCAAGTGGTCTTACCCAACACGTGAATGCTCATAAATTAAAGTGGCCTTACACAACACATGAATGCTCATCAATTCAAGTGGTCTTACACAACCCATGACTGCTCATCAATTCAAGTGGTCTTACACAACCCACGAATGCTCATCAATTCAAGTGGTCTTACCCTGCACATGAATGCTCATCAATTCAAGTGGTTTTACCCAACACATGAAT
>SDVV010003126.1:9173-21812 GCA_016164225.1 Gammarus roeselii | reverse complement strand
GATGGCACTCGGTGTCGTCTTTGATGGCACTCGGTGTCGTCTTTGATGGCACTCGGTGTCGTCTTTGATTGCACTCGGTTTCGTCTTTGATTGCACTCTGTGTCGTCTTTGATTGTACTCGGTGTCGTCTTTGATTGCACTCGGTGTCGTCTTTGATTGCACTCGGTGTCGTCTTTGATTGCACTCTGTGTCGTCTTTGATTGCACTCTGTGTCGTCTTGATTGCACTCGGTGTCGTCTTGATTGCACTCGGTGTCGTCTTGATTGCACTCGGTGTCGTCTTTGATTGCACTCGGTCTCGTCTCGTAGTTTCTGATCGCAACGCTAAATTAGACGTAGAAGGGGGCAGTGGGGAGTGACTGAGGAGGGCAGTAGGGAGTGACGTAGAGGAGGGCAGTAGGGAGTGACGTAAAGGAGGGCAATGCACATGCACATTTGCCGCAGCTGGTTCAAGTGTTCCAAGAGGGTAAACCCGAATGTACATGTTGCTGGTTTTAATCCTCTCCTGAATGGCTGAGGATGACTCGAGGCGCACTCCATTCCTGCTTTAGTCTGGCGCTATTCCTGGAACAATGGAGGAAATGAACGTCGCTTGCCAGGGTTACAATGTTAGATCACTGCGGCTGTTGGTCGTCCGGCGCAGTCTCGTGTCGTGTGTCAGCTGCTGCAGCACTGCGGCATTTGGTCGTCCTACACAGTCTCGTGTCGTGTCAGTTGCTGCAGCACTGCAGCATTTGGTCGTCCTACACAGTCTCGTGTCGTGTCAGTTGCTGCAGCACTGCGACATCTGATCGTCCCACAGTCTCGTGTCGTGTGTCAGCTGCTGCAGCACTGCGGCATTTGGTCGTCCTACAGTCTCGTGTCGTGTCAGTTGCTGCAGCACTGCGGCATCTGATCGTCCCACAGTCTCGTGTCGTGTGTCAGCTGCTGCAGCACTGCGGCATCTGGTCGTCTCACACAGTCGTGTCATCTGCTGCAGCACTGCTGCATCTGATCGTTCTAGTCTCGTGTCGTGTGTCAGCTGCTGCAGCACTGCGGCATCTGGTCGTCCCACAACGTCTCGTGTCGTGTCATTTGTTGCAGCACTGCGGCAGCTGGTCGTCTCACACAGTCGTGTGTCAGCTGCTGCAGCACTGCGGCATCTGGTCGTCCCACAGTCGTGTCGTGTGTCAGTTGCT
Organism: Gammarus roeselii; assembly: GCA_016164225.1. Lineage (NCBI taxonomy): Eukaryota > Metazoa > Arthropoda > Malacostraca > Amphipoda > Gammaridae > Gammarus > Gammarus roeselii. Next base: position 20,635 of record SDVV010003126.1, on the reverse strand, counting down.
GCAGCACTGCGGCATTTGGTCGTCCCACACAGTCTCGTGTCGTGTCAGTTGTTGCAGCACTGCGGGAGCTGGCCGTCCCACACAGTCTCGTGCCGTGTGTCAGCTGCTGCAGCACTGCGAGGAATTTTCACTGTTCCCTTTACTAAGTTTTACGGATCTTTTCAGAGGACTCCTTAGAGAACACAGGCTGGTCCCTAGTTTGTGCTGGGACCTTTAACCGCACTTTTGTTTTGCTTGCTAAGTGTTCAAATACCGTTTACGTTAGAAGCGGTAAAGCCGGTCAAGAGGCCTTTAAGAGTGAGCCCCCTGACCCCTGGCGTGAACCAGGGGTCCAATGGGGGGAATGGAGGAAGCCCCACCCGGGAGTGACCAGCACCCCCTCCAGAGTGACGATTGCCAAGATTCCAACGGCCAAGAACGTCAGCCTCTCCAAGATGACCTGCGCCCACCTAAGCCAAAGGTGACCTTAAAAAAGACCGCATCGACGAGTTAACCAGTAACGTCCAGGTAACATGAATTTACCAGGCCAAACGATCGGCTTCTTTGAGAAGGAAGCAGAAGTTTCCGCCGCAGAACCTAGCACAATTGACGACTGTCTAACGAGGCTCGAGGGTCATGTCAAGGCCATTTTTCTCCATATCCACGAACTTATAAAGAACCGACAAACTAAAGAACCCGTAACTTACGCAAGTACCTCTACGTCCGACGACAACTTTGACGACTCTCCACCACACACAAAAAAGAGCTCCACGGGCAGCAAGGAGGAAGTAATACTCGCCGTTTGATGAACACAACTTGTTCAACAATAGTCATACCTTTCCCGAACACCTGAAAATCACATTCGACGCCAAAGACAGACCAGATATTTGTCCATACACTGCGAAAAGAGCTGGGCTCTTCCACTGACCGCCCAGTCCTAAGCGTCGTCACCAGCGGCAACGAAGGCTTTGCCATCAGAGTAGACACAAAACTTCAAAGTGACACAATTTTCTCCAAAACTAGACTCTGTAAAAAGCCATGCAAAATAGTGCCACAACCGACTTTCTCTACAACTTCAGGTTAGATCTACGTTGAAGATATTCCGAAGAAGGAAATCGAGGTGTACATTACTGGACTCATTCAATACGAAGACTGCGTTGTCGAAGCGAAAATTGCACCAAAGACCACACCAAGAAGAGAGACCACCACAGCCCTGATACTAAAACTCAACTGCCCTACTCCACCTAAATATCTAGACATTCCCTTCTACGCCATCAAAACCAAGGTTACACCATTCGAGAGACGTCCAATGCGATGTCATCAATGCCAGAAATACGGACACACGAGCGGAAACTGTAATGGTAAGCAAAGATGCTCATACTGCTTCCAAGACGCCCATAACAAACGGGAAGATCCCCAGTCGTGCCAGTCCGAAGAACCGCGCTGTTTTTACTGCAAAGTAAACTGACACTCTACCTGACATAGATTGACCAGAGGAGGAGACGGAGAGAGCGACCCTCCTATAACAGATAGATCACGGGGTCGGGCGACGAGAGGCTGAATGACCCTCCTACCCAGGAGAAAAGACCGGCACCATTCCCCACCCACTTTCTCATACCGTTCAACGGTATGAGAAAGTGGTGCAAAAAAAGTTGCCTTTTCAATTTATCCATTTATAATGTCACTCACCGAACAACATGGAAAAAAACGAAATAAATTCAACGACAATGAAGGAGATATCTGGCCTACGTCGTAGAACGAGAGCAAAGTAACGCTATACAAAAGATTACCAGCTTGAACAAACTCAAAGCTACAGTTGGAACACATCCGTCCTTCAACGATGCCCAACGAATTATACACACCTCCCGTTCCACACCTGCAACCGACCTCGGTGCTTTTGCCGAAGGACTGGCTGAGGATTACGGAGTTACCGAAGTCCTTCGAGCAACATGGATAAAATCACGTAATGCAAGTTTGTACCGCATACCAAATTACCTTCCCAGGTTACGACACACCGGAATTCATAGTAATCCCGGGTGAACAATCAAGAATCAAAACCTACCCAGTTGCAACACGGCCCCCCACTGTGCAAAAAAATGCCTTGAAAGCGGCCACGTCATCGCATACTGCCAGCCGCATACACCCCAACGTTGTAGGAAGTGCGCCGGCGAGCACGACAAAAAAGACTGCACAGCCTGCCACCCTAAATGCAACCACTGCTCATTCTACCATGAGGCAGGCGACCGCGACGGCCAAGTATACATGGACCAAAAAGAAATAACAATCAGACGAAGCGAACGCAGAGTTACACGGAAACAAGCCATCAAATCTGGTAAGACGATAACCCAAACCGCCTCAATTATGCCAAAGCAGTCAAATCGTCATTTCAACCAAACTCACCCGACGACATCCACACAGCGTCAGGACAACATCGTAACAAGACTCCAACACTCCTAGGCTGCAGTGCTTCCTCACTCAGCCCAGCGACCGCTTCTGCACCAGAGATGCACAGTCCTAGAAATAATTTCTGCGGTGGTCTGAAAGACGCCTAGATGGATGCATCCCCCGCAGTTGACCACGCAGCAAGGCTCACTACTATAAAAACGAAAAGGCAAAGAGATAAAGTAGCCTCCGATGCCCCGGCGCCACTGAGCAAAAAGATCAGCAACAACTCTCAAATAACGGCCCGCCAGGATAAGAATCCAGAACTACCTCCACCTGTCTCAAATGCGGCTCCATTAGTGGAAAAACACTGCGAGGGGCACGACCCCCCGTTAACCAACCCGACTCACGAACACTCTACCAGCGAGAACGATCACGGTCTCGACGACGACGCTTATCTCGAAAAACTTATACGCAAGACCTCTGAACGACCAGTCATCTTACCTGGCCCAAATAGCTCGCAGTCTACACAACAATCAACGCAGATCAAAAAGGCTACCACTGAAGAAGGGCGCACTCGCTCACGAAGCAAACACAAGAGCACAAACCCTCGTCCTCCCACGTGAGCACTTGCAGCCGCGACCGCAGCAATCTCAGCAGACCGCCTTCTACCGAAGGGACGCCTTCTATCGAAGGGTGACAATCTCGACCTGGAACCCCTGGGCAAACTCAAAAACGCGAACGCCACGAAAGCTTCAGCAAATCACGCGACCACTCAAGATCATCAAGGTCTGAGTGTGAACAGCCTTCAAAATGAACACCAAAATACTTCAGTGGAACTGCCAGAGACTTAGAAACAAGAAAGACGAATTACTTTTCTTGATCGCCACTCATTAAACTTTGGTGATAGGCCTCCAAGAGATCAAACTCCGAGAGACCGCCACCTTCAGAATCCCCCAATATATCATACACCGCCGCGAAGGCCACACCAACGTGACTGCTCACGGCGGAGTGGCACTTATGATCCACCAAAGCGTATTTCACCGCCCCCTTCCCCTGAGGTCAGAACTCCAAGCTATCGCTATGAAGATATGCGTCTCAAGGCCAATAACAGTGGTATCCATCTACTATTCACGAAGCCATGACATCTCGGAAGCACTAATGACCGAATTGCTAAACCAACTGCCCTCGCCAATACTCCTCCTTGGAGGCTTCAACAGCTACCATGAAACATGGGGGATGCGTGAGAACAGACCCCAGGGGAGTGATAAGGGCTAACACCAACAACACTCACAACCTGGTCCTTCTCAACGACGGACAACCCACCCGAATCGCCCCTTAAAGTGAAACTCTCATCGATTTATCCATATGCTCCCCCACTTGGGTAGTTTTGCCTTCAACACACGCCAGCGACCATAACCCGGTCATCATATCGCTTCTCACCAACCAACCAAGAAACCCTGCCCCTCAAGAACTTCGATTCAACTACCGGAAAGCCAGCTGGGTGGAATACTCGGCACACATCGCGTGGAGCGATATGGATGGCATCCTCGGAAACATTTTGGAACACGACCTCGTCGCCCAACTATACGAAAAGTTTCAAGCTGCAGCCGAGGCAAGCATACCCCAATATGCCCCTTCAACCTTCTTTCCAAAACCATGGTGGTACCGAGAGGTGTAAGAAGCAAGAGATAAGCGTGAAAGGCTATACCATTCCTTCCGACGTGCACGTTCCCCAAGGAACCGAGCGAGCGTGGAAAAGGGCATCTGCTGTTTATCGAAAACTTCGAGTGGAGAAGAAACGTGAAAGCTGAGCTCAGCTAGTCAACACTATTAATCGAAACACCCCCCTTTCCCAAGGGTGGGAAAAAATTCGACGTATCCAGGGAAAACCCTAGCGAACTATTAACATCCTTTCAGACGGACGCATAACTTATTCTTCCCGCACGGAAATCGCTAATAAACTAGACCAGACTTGTAGCAAGATTTTGCAATCAACAAACTACACGGCTGCTTTCCAAGAGGGAAAAGGACTGTCGAGAAAGTGAACATCTTGACTTCACTTCTAGAAGCAAAGAGGCCTACAACAAACCTTCCTCCCTCTACGAACTTCAGCGCGCCATAGACCATACACGTGAAACTTCACCTGGGCCAGACCGGGTGCACATCAACATGATCAAGAATCTCCCAGATGGCGCCCGTGTGCCCTTATTAAAAGTGTTCAACACTCTGTATTCAAACTCATTTTTTCCCGATTTATGGCGGGAATCGGTAATTATCCCAATACCTAGATATGCATGCAGGCCTGAAGCTTCTTGTGTTGGAATCCTGGTTGAGGGTCTGTTCCGGATCTTCTTCACAGTAAAATAATCACTCTGGTATCTTTCTTCGGGTGGTGTGCAATAGTCCGCTGCGGCGGACTATTGCATGCAGTTCTAAAACCTGCGGCGTAGGCTGAAGATCTGCATGCTTTTGCGACATGTCCCAATTTTACATACTTGTTACACTTTAGTTTGAGTGCAAAACACTTTCGTCAGGTGCTTTTCTTTGGCCGTACACCTTATGCAGACGTAAGTTTCCTTCACTTGCGTCGTCGGCTTGTCGTTTACGTAGGTTTTCTTGAATCCTTTTGATTGTCGGTCACGTTTTGGTGAATTTGAGCAGCGGTCCGATCTTGGTCTGTGCCGGGGCTTATTCTGGTATACTCTTTTCCCTTAGCGTACCGGGACGATATCTTTTACGTCCACCGATATTCGATCGAGTGTCTTTGCTCTTGTCGCCGTGTCGTTGAAGCTTTTCTCTTCGCATTCCGTGATCAATGCTGTGATCAACCTGCTGGATTGCAATCCGGCTATAAATTGATCTCGAGGGAGTCGACTTCGGCAACAGTTCTCGTATTCGCACTTGCTCCCCAAAATCGTTGAGGGATCGAGCATAACTCTCGATCGTCTCGCCGTCCCGTTGCTTCTTCCTGATGAACTGTACCGACGCTCCGATTGCGGATTTCTGCGTCGTGTATATCGTTGTTGGAGTTGCCCACAACTCATCGTATGTAGTCACTTTTATGCTCTCCGGCTTTATTTTTTTGCTGAATTTGTGTGATTAAGCTTCTTGCTAAGCATGATCCCAGCAATGACGCCTTTTCTCGCTCGTCGTCCTTTGCTGCTGTCAGGGCTCGGTAGTTTTGGAATTCAAAGGAGCCAAGAAATCTTCGATGCCTCCCGTAGCAGCGTCGAACATTTTCTGCGCGTTGCCCTGAGATATTTTCAATATTACCACTTTATGCGTTTTCACAAATAAATTACACTGAATTCTTCACCTCGACGCCAGTTGTTATATCTCAAGATATTGAAGGCTGAGGACTTCTAGATAAACAAGGGTAGAATTATATATCTGATTTGTTTGTAACTATACAATATATACAAGTCGAGGAAATGGGAATTTACGTTAGGTGTAAGAGGAGCGAGCACAGGCAAGTAATCAGTCGGTATCGGGTTCGAGTCAACACTGACTCTCTGACTATCCCATGCTGTTCCATCCATTTCACTTCCGTCACAAGCATGGCCTATGAAGTTATTGTCTCTTTACCGGACGTCATCTTAATCGCTGTATGCGCCCAAATTTCCGTTCGCTTCAGATCGGCTTATTTGCTGCTCATAGGCTCTCGTATTATAAATTGTCTTGTCAGACTATACTACCCGGCCTTCCAGACAGCGCATGTCTAATGTAATTGGGATGTTATTGATGAGCGTCTACTTGCCGGAAATCTCCTTCGTTACGCATTGACATTGCCCAAGTATGGGGACATGACTGCTGCAGCACTGCGGCTGTTGGTCGTCCCTCAGTCTCGTGTCGTGTGTCAGCTGCTGCAGCACTGCGGCTGTTGGTCGTCCCCCAGTCTCGCGTCGTGTGTCAGTTGCTGCAGCACTGCGGCAGCTGATCGTCCCTCCACCGGCTAATGAGTCCACCGCAGCCACAGCAGGACTGCGCAGCTGGTCGTCCCTCCCCTATCTGTTAATTAAGACGGCCTTGCCGGAAGTAGTTGACATGATGGGGCGTCTCTTAGTCACCCTATCCCTCGGAGGAGGCCTGTTTCAAATCGTTTGCTATCGGATGACATTGAAAGCGCTTAGCTACTGCGAGCTGCATCTTTCAACGAGGGCCAAGGACGCAACACAAACTCTTGTGATGCACGGCTTTGGCGTTTGACTTCATGTTTCAGTATAGAAAACGAACAAATTCTCAGCAATCGGTGGATGTTGAAAATCTGTGAGGTTCATTTCGTCTGCTACATAAACCCTCTAAAATGGATGTTCATGAAATACGAACTCGCACGTTATCACGAAGGAAATGCATTGGGGAACAGAAAGTCACACAGAGCCTGGATTTGGATCCTAACTGAGTCCTTGCTCGTTCAATATAGCGTTTATTTTCAAGAGATTCAATAGCATAATCCTAAGTCTGTGTGTTCCGGGTTTTTATCCCCTCTATTCAAATGCGCCGAGCATGACGCGCGCGTGGCTACCTCCATTCCAGGCTGCACGGTCTGACGTTCCCGGAAGAGTGGGCCCCTCGCACTGCCCGAAGGAGGCGAGGCTGCTGACCTTACACCCCCTCCCTCCCCCTTTATCCATTCCTGCCTCTTCTCCTTCAACAGCTGCTCTCCTCCTCCTCTCTGTCCCGCAGCGCCTGCATCACTAGGAATGTGCTCTACACCCTCCCTCCTCCCCCACCCTCCTACACACTAACTTACCTGTTGGGTATCCTATCTGCTCTTCTTGGTGGCCTGCGCTGAATGGAGGAATCTTTGGCCGTTTTCGATTGTATGAGCCAACGGGAAACCTACCAACGCTTAACCATTTGGCCAGCTGAAGATGAGACCCTTGGCTTTTTATCTCCTGCGCTACACCAAAATAGGGACCTGAGGGTTGCATTGTGCCTGCTTGGCCCTCCTACGGTTGTACTTCCTCCTGCTTAAAGTATCTCTTGCTTCACCGTTGCACACTATTTCTAGGTACGGGCGGACCTAATGGCCCCGCGTGTAACCGCTACGACAATCTGTATGTGAATTACGGCCTTCAAATCCAGCACCTGAGCGCCGGCTTATTCTATTTTTCCGCGTATTGACAAAATGTTGGCCGTGGCTTCCTTACGTTGATGGCGGAGGAAGAGTTTCTCATAAAACTGGTCATGTGTTCCAGTGTGTCTCGAGTTGGGGATGTTGCCGCTCTTTATGTGGTTGCTTCATCTGTCTTGCATAACGTTACATGGAAGTCATCCAATGAGCGACATGACCATATCATGTACTTTGTGTCGTTATTGTTGGCAGGAAGTAACGTGATCTTTCACCGTACCGTGTCCGTTATTTACTTAAGGTCATTTCTGGTCACTCCAAGCTATTTCACCGTTTTCATCACAGGCTCAGGCTATCGCAGGAATAATTTTGTTGATCCATGAGAGCTATTCTGTCAGGGATGTTGCTGTTAATCGTGACGTTCCGTAAGTAAGTGTGAATGCCAGTGGCTGCCTCTATTACTCGTATTACCCTAAACAGTGCAGCACATACACTGGTTAAATCAACCCGTGCCCTGTTCACTCGCAATCGCCGTAAAAGAAGCACCCCGAAAAGGCATCATCGAATCAAATCTGCAAGGCAAGAAATTTGTTGTATTTTAAACTGCTCAAATTTGCGTTTTCCGCGTAAGGTGCAGTCGTTCTTGCCGCATAAGCGCGGTTGGCTTTCTGGAACTATAGTCTAGCAATGAAACGCATTATGATTTTTTGATGTTTCAAGTCAATTTATTTCGTTTGGGTCAAATTGAAATGCCTACTGAACACATTGGCTGATGATATCAGTAGCTACTAGGAATTATTACGAATTTCATTTTGACTAGTCGAACAATTGTGCATTATGCTGTTTTACTGGATCAAGACTATTTGATGTTCTACGGTAACTAACTAAAGGTTACACGGCCATATTCTTTCATAATCTAGAGCTTTCGCCTTCGTTTGTCTTCATTTTATCCGCCTAGGTTTTCATATAATGCTAATTGCTGTGACGAGTTCTCTTTCTTAAAGAGATGCCAACCATGATTCCTCCTCTGAATCAGTGTCAGTCCAGGATGTTGTGGGGTTAATTCCAAAGGATATCACTCCATTGCAGCGCCGTTGTTCATCACCCATCATTTGAGTGTGGCATTGGATCCCATAGCATGCATTCCTAAGGGCGATGCCTAATAGACTAAATACAGATGACGCGACTGCACTGAGGCTGATGTTTGGTGGCACCGAACAAGAGGTCATGCATGGCTCAGGCTGCGTTTCATAATGTGACAACAAGCTTCGTAAAGCGAGTTCATCCACGAACAGGTGTTGAACGAATAACGGTATGAACGAACATATCGCTACGAACGGGAGGCGTTTAAATTGTAGTCAGATAACTACCTTCCGACCAAAAAAAAGATTGTTTTGTGATGTTTTATAAAATTACCCTGAAGTGCCGCCATTGTGACGAATGTTCGACCCTTAAAGCCTTCTCAAGCCACTGCCTCCGCGTGCTTGTGTTGCTTTACGCCCTTCTCCAGTTCCCAGTGTTGTTTCCTTGGGTTTCTCACAGGAGAACACAATTCGCGTCCATCCAGGCCCACGTTGTCACCTCCCCGGCCCAATTCACTGGGACGTCCCCTGCCCCCTCACTTCTTCCTCGCAACAAACCATCCCCAACCCCACCCTTCTCGCCTTGTTCTGTTGTTGCAAGGTACTGCATCCTCCCACCCCTGGCCTGGCCTCGCTCTACTCTGCGACTGACGCACCTACAGTCCTTTGCAGGCCTCGTGCCCCAGAAACGGGAATGACAGTTCTTCACCGTGTCTATTCAGTGATGCTGCTGTCAACAGGCCCTAAAACCCAACACCTGGATTAATCTTCCTGACTGCTACCTTACCCGACTAATACGACTCTTGTTTCAAATGACTTAAGACCGCGATCTCGAGTGATCAAGTTAACTGCACACTCAAGCCTCCTGCTCCACATGACGCCGCGGTCGAGATGTCTCCTTCCCTCGCTCTGGGGTTGCTGATAGCTCAGCTCTTCACGCCGCTGTTCCGATGCCACGTGCGGCACTCCCCCGCCAGAGGTGCCTCGCTCTGTGAAAGCGAGCGTCAACTTGATCAGTCGCTCGCGTGTGTTTCACCAATATACATGAAATTTCTTTCCTACAACGCAACGGTACACCTTGCGGCTGCTCGCTGAGGGTTACATACATTTTGCCGTTTGAACACGTTCGCTATACCGTTTCAGACATGGTTTGCGCTATCAAAACCCTATTTTTTAGGTCAGTAATGGACAAGGCTTTTGAGGACTGGTGGCAGCATGACAACAATGATTCTATTCCTCAGATTGCGACAAGCCCATGGTGTTTGTAAACGACACACAACGTGGATCCTGATGCGCCGGACCCAAGCTGAGTGGAGCATGTTCGTATGACGGGCACTATATATAGGAGGCAGAGCCGGACACTTGTGCGGTGCCGCAGCGTGTTGCCGCGAGAGCTCTTTGTTGTGGCGAGCCAACTAGTTGACTCTGTTTAGCATGGCCTGCCAAACAAAGGCTTTTTTTGCCACTGGAACGCCATTAGCAGGCACAGCTCACAGTGACACCTACACGGGCGGTGAATGTTGTACGCAACAATTGGCTCGTCAAGGCTAAAGAATGCAGCGAATGATGACTTGCCGTCCGTCTTTCCGGAAAATCAAATTTGGCGTTATTGAATTAGTATAAGTTGTTCAAAGTGTTTGGTTATTTCCATGGTTTTGCTGTCGAGCGGCCCTTACTTAAGTGCTGGCGCTGACCTTAAATTCGGTCCCATTGCCTGGGTGCCAAGACAGTCAGTGGTATCAGCAGCTCGAATACAAGCTAGGTAAAGGCGCTGTGTTTTTCAAAATGATTTTACATCACTCTTCTTTGTGTCCATTGGTTTTGGCCTCTCGTATGGTTTCCCTGACAGTGTGTGTAGACACCATGCTTGTGGTTTTCGGTTCATTTCTGCATCTAGCTTAGAAGGTCTTTTTGTTGGCTCACGGCGCGCTACCGGCGGGTCCTCTAGGCCCATCCGGGTGTCCGAGGCTGCAATTCGGGACCCCACAAGTTATTTGTCTAGCTAATGTGATCGTCTTGGAGGTCACAACAGAACTCAAATTTTGAGCTACACCTACCGATTGATTTTCGGGTACCAAAGTTCTCTGCTGAATAGCCAACGAACATTATATTGGAGTGACTCGTGTTCGGCCGCTTTCTCCGATCTGTCAGGTCGCACCGAGTGTCAACACAAATTGTGACCTTATTCGAGAGGGAAACTCAATCGCGTGCTTCGTGTCCTGGTGGCCACAAACTTGTGTATCTGATGGATACCTTTTTCATATTTTTTATTTTTTTCTTCCCCAACTCAGTGTTTCCTCTTGAGCTGGCCACCGCCAACAGGATGTTCAGAGTGTCGAGCTAGTACTGAAAGATGCTTATCTCTCGTGTCTGAGAACCTGTTTAGCGGCTTTCTCTAAATTCATAGTTCATCTCGTCCATGTTGCACTATTCACCTTGTCATGCTGCGTATCAGGACAAACCGTGCTCCACCACTTGTGCCTCAAGCTGCTCGCGACGTCGCTCCGTTTGGAAGCCTCGGCTGGTCTTACCATAGTGTCTCTCCCATCGGTTTCAGGCTGATTTGAGTTTGGTTGATTTGTCGTGTGCTGGCCACGGTTCTTCTCGTTACCTTTTCTATATGAAGGGCTGTGTTGCCCTCATCATACCTGAGCACCGAAAGATCTGGCTCACAAGTGACTGAAATTGCAACATATTTCTGTCAAAACAGGATCACTTCGTATATATTCCGTTTTTCAGAGATCATTCTTTCATTCAGCGCTCATTGAAAAAGTATTCAGTTTCAGCAGTGATGTGCATTAGCGTCTTGCCTCCATTTTGGAACCTTTGCCAGCAATACTTTTTATATCTTCCTGCCGGCTGCTCCCGATCACAAGATCAAGGGTAATCCATTCCATCACGGTGAGGAGACATCTCAGCTCCCCCGGGCTCGAATGCCCAACAAA
>SDVV010003125.1:0-21813 GCA_016164225.1 Gammarus roeselii | reverse complement strand
AATATTGTGTTGTGTTGCGTTGCTTTCAGAGCTCAGTTTGCCCGTGTGGCCGCTGACGTATTAATCTTGATGCTACCTGTACGCACTAGGGTGTGTACATATCTCACTTAATGTTTTAAAAGATTGGAAGCGGAGGTCCGTTTCGAGTAAGCGTTTTTTCTTTTGCGCACCAGCGTGCGTCTGTTATTGCTAAAACTTTCACTTTTTTCTAACGTTGAAAGCGTTGTTTTGTTTTTTCCTCGCACACTTAGGCGTGCGAGCCTGCTTTAATCAATGATCGTCGAGCCCTACGGGGGAGCCTATTATGACTCACGTTGAGGCTCTGGTGGAAATGAGGACCAAATCAAATCAAACCATACACAGAAAAATGTTTGTGAGATGCATGAGTAGAACAATTAACCATTACAGTCCGCGGATTGCTGGCGCAGAGGGTGAGGGTCGCGGTTCGAGACAAACCAAGATGAGCTGAGGCGAGGGGTCTCGGGGACTCGAAGAGCTCGGGAAGACCCGGGAGATATGGGTCACCCTCCGGGATTCATCGGGCTCTTTTGCGGCCCAGGGGGCCATTCCCCCCTCCCCCCGCCCTATCCCCTTGAACAATCGGTGTGAAATCAATAATCTGAGCAGTTTTTCTGCCCATGACAAACCTGCTCTTACTTTCTTTTTCACGATCCACAATATTATAACGCTAGAGTTTTTGTGCGGGAGTTCGTGTTTGCGATTTTGTGAATGGGTATTTTTTCTTCAGTCTCTGCTCGCTCGCGCGTTCACGGACCTTATGCAGTTTCTGGGGTTGACCTGCACTGCGTAGCTATAAAGCCTTGTGACGCGTTCCGGCTGGAGTCTATCAAATCCGTGAAGCCATAGACCTTGTACCAATTTCGACGATACTGGCTGTGCGCACCATATTCTTGTAGTTCTGAGTGGTTGGAGGCGGGGAATCGTTTTGTCCGAGCCTTTATCTTGCCTGAATAAAGAAGTTGTAGTAACAATCTAATAGGCCGCGTAGCTGTAAATATTGTGTTGCGTTGCTGTCGGAGCTGACTTTGTCCGAGTAGCCGTGAACCTTGTACCAATTTCGACGATACTATCTGTGCGCACTGGCGTTTGGACATATAACTCATGAGGTTCTAAGGGATTGAAGGCGAGGATTCGTTTTGTTTCATCCGAGTCTTTATCTTTCCTAAATAAATAAATTGTATTTATACAACCAAAAAGCGTAACTGTAAATATTGTATTGCGTTGCTGTCGGAGCTGAATTTGCCCGTGTAGCCACTGACCTTGCACTAATCTCGACGATGCTACCTGTACGCACTAGGGTGCGTACATATCACTCTTTAAGTTCTAAAGGATTGGAAGCGGAGGTCTGTTTCGAGAAAACGAAATGAGGCTCAAATCAAATCAAACATTGAACGGCTCCCAAAGGAACGTCACATGCGACCAGTAATCGTCTGTGGGTAGGTACGAAGGGCCGCCCGTGGGCCGCTGACTTCAAGACCAAACACCGATGGCAGGCATCTGCCTTAGAGCAGGATTTTAAAGTCAAACATTGAACGTTTCGCGAAGGAACTTCATATGTGACCCGTAATTATCTGCGTGTAGGATATGAAGGGCGGCTGCTTCGATACCAACATCGGTGGAGGCAAGCCTGTTGCCATTGTCGTCTCGTCCGTCTAAAGATGGCTGGCGGACGCCGCCGGACGTCATTGGCCGGCTCTCGTTAGGCTTGAGTTTTCAGTGACTGGTGACGAGGCAGTGACACATCTTTTTCAGTACACATTTGCAATCCCCATCTTGCTCTGTAGAGGCAGCGTGTCACTAGTCCGCTGCCCAGATATGCCGCTGCGTTTAACTGAACATACCTAGACATGGATTGATGCTGGGGCCCTGTAGGCCCTAGTGTGCGGCAGCTGTGGAGCGTCGCCGGATCGACCGCCTCGTCGAAGCAGTAGCGTCGAATAAATGCCGGTTGATCGATTGATGGTTATAGATAAGGTTGAAGAGAAAAAAGAGGAGTGTAGGAAGAAAAAAGAAGGGTGAAAGGAAACAGAGTAGGAGATGAAAGAGCTGGCTCTACCAGCAACCAAGTACCGTTTTTCAGAGTTCTCCGAGAGGATTATCAGTTGAGGTCGTCAGACCACTATTACTTGTTTTTTTTAATTAGTTTGTTGCGAGTTTTTCTAGGATCAGTCTGGACACCCGGTGAGGCGACCCGTTCCAACCCCTTATATGGGGCCGACGCGGGACGCATCCCAAGCGTACCAACTGTCCTTCTTCTCCCCATAAGTTTGTTAAGCTTGAATCTAGATTCTTACATCTGCTTCTTTTAACTTAATTCTCTGTTTAGTTACAATCATTTCCGTTACTATCATTTTACCCATTGCCTAGTGTACTTTAGTATATTTGCTCGGGACAAGGTCCCTGAGCCAATTTCCTACTGGATGGATGGAAGCAACTTGATAGTTCTGTCTGAATCATGTTCCAGTCTTGCTCTCAGCACAGGTGCTGTTAAGAGCATTTCTTCTATATTTTCCCATATCTTGCTGACTTGTTTGTGCAAGGATACATTAATTGCTTCAAATTAGTCATTTTGTTGACTTCTGAATTCCGTCGATGCTCCGTTAGGCTAATATCCTCTGTCCATCTGCACGCTTTGTTCTGGACAGTCTGCATATTTTTCAGTTGGGTCGGGCTCCTTGTGTGTAATGGTACCGGTGGGTATGTCAGTACCGTCTTCACCATAGCCGTGTACAATTTTCTTTAGTTTCTCTTGCTCAGGCTTCTAAATCGGTATATATGACGTAGTGAGACCATTGCCAGCTTGCCTCTATTTTGGCAATGTCGGACGAATCCATTTGTTGTTAGTGTCATTCCGAGTACTTTGCCTTCCTTCTCGTATTCGTACGTCTTGTCTCCCACCTTCCCTCTCTCCATCTTCTTTCTGTTTATTGGTATAATTTGAAACTTGGTTTCATTCGTTCTTATCTTCCATTTTCTTTCGTATTCATTGAACGTTTTGATATCCCTCTCGGTAATCTTTGCCAGCATCTTCTCTCCCCCTTTTGTTCTGATAACTTGTGTGACGTCATCCGCATAGATTATTGCTTCGTTTTGCCCGGATGGTGGTAGGATGTCATGCGTGAAGAAGCTGAACAGTATCGGCGATCGGCACCGTCCCTGAGGTACCCCACTCTCCACCCCGAACTCCGGTCCGAGGTACCCGCCTATTCGGATTCTCGCTCTTCTTCCTTGAAGGTAATTGCTTATTGTCCTAATAAGGTAATCTGGGATTTTGCTTCTGATCAGCTTGAACTTCAGTCCTCCGTGCCACACTTTGTCGAATGCTCGGCTTATGTCGCGGAATACCACATTGCATCTCATGCTGTTGGATTTGGCCACTGTCAGGAGCTCATATAGCACTGCTGTAGCGGTCCCCCGTTTCTTCCGGAAGCCATGTTGTCGCTCGTTCACTTTGTTCTCATGTTCCAGCTCGGTAATCAGTCGGTCGTTAGTGATTCTTTCGAATAACTTTCCGGGCACATTAATCAAGGATATTGGTTGGTAGTTAACATGTTCCTTTGTAGATTTTCCAGGCTTAGGAATAAAAATAATTGTAGATACTTTCCACTGCTGGGGAAAACTTCCTGTTGAGTATGATGCGTTCACTATTTGCCGGTAATTTTCTATCATATTTGTTTGCAGATTTGCCACGTGCTTCTTTGTGATTTCATCTGGCCGTGGTGATTTCTGTTTGAATTTCGCTATTCCTTGCATTATTTCCAGTCTAGTGACTGGTATTGTTTCGGTCGTGAGTCTTTGCAGGCTGGTTGTTTCGTAGCTGGTTACTTTATTGTAATTTTCTTCCAGGAAAGAGTTCATCATTTTGTCTGTTTGCCGATCGTACAGTCTATTTTCCTCTTCTAATATCTTGAATACCTCTCGCCAATACTTCCGGAAGATCTCCTTCTTGTCGTCGTCGTACACCTCTTCGTTGTTGCTGTCTTTCATAGCTCATTTGTTTTGATGATGTTTGTCCGATCATGCGTTTTATGGAGGTCCAGAAATCTTTGCTGTTTCTATCTGCGTCCGTCCTCTCATTCATGTGGTTCCATGCTTCCCCCTTAAGTCTCCTGAACTCGTCCCAGATGCGATTTCTGAGATTGATGAGGTACCAGTTCTTGGCATAACTCTGTCCACTGTTCTCGATGTTTCTCATTAGCTTGTGTTGCAGTTGAAGGACTCTTGTTTGGTGTGACGTTTTATAGTGTGGCACTGTTCTTACGGAGGTTTTAGGGATGGCTTGTCTTGAGGTTTCCTGTATCTTGTGAGTCCACCTTGTTACGGCTTGTTCTACTTCCTCTTCCGTCTTGTTATTTCCGATCTCTGTTGTTGGCTCTTTCCTGAGGATCTCCCTGTACTTATCCCAGTCCGCTCGGACAAAGTTTGTTCTCTCCGTGACTGGAATCTGGATTGGGTTGGTTGATATTGTAAAAAAATATAGGGATATGGTCGCTGGGAGTCAAAGGGCCCGATTCACCAGAAGTGTTGTGAAAAACAGAGCTATTTGCTAGAATTATATCTGGCGAGGTCTTGGATCTGTGGGTAATATATGTTGGGAAGAAAGGTCCCTCATGGGTTGCATACCCCCTGTCGATGAGTTGAATCTCCTGTCTTCCTGCGGTATTATCGTTGGCATTGTCAAGGCGCATGTGGCGGGCATTCAGATCTCCTAGAAAGTAAATCGGCGTTTTCTTGCTCAGCAGTGCGTAAAAATCCGGATAGTGTAAATATCCTGTTCGTGGAGGGACGTAGGCCGTTGCCAGCACCACGTCCCCAAGGCTTGTTTTCACGGTTACACACAGCATGTCTGAATGGTAATTTTCGTTGATTCTGCACTGAAGGTTGTTGCGTACCGCAATTGCAGTTCCGCTGTTATGCTCATTGAGGGTGTTCCTCGTAACCACGTTGTAATTATAGAGCTTGATATTGAAGCCACTTTCGCAGCCATGACCATTTATCAGGACTATGTCGGGACTTTCTTTCAGGTATATGTTTGCTAGTGCGAATCCGTTTGTGTTCCAGGATCTTACGTTATGCTGTATTACTTTAATTTTACTGGGATAAATCACGTTTGGATCGAAGTTTCATCCTGCCTTCCGCGGCTGAATCGCTGTCCTCCTCTTCATCGCCGCTCTTTTTGAACTCTGCCGCAGACAAGTAGGTGATGTGACTTCTCACTCCACGCACTTTTTCCCCCATGATTAGCCTTGTCAGGGTATATTCACTGTAGTCACTGTCGCTGTGCATTAAAAATTTCAGCTTATTCCCTTCATACAATCGTTTTACTTCTTGAGCGGTTAGGTGTTGCTTTTTGACTTTTCCTTCGATTATTACTAAGTTTGCTTCATTGTCTTCTGCAGTCATGACTGGTTGAAGGTGTATGGCTGATGTTTCCAGGTGTCGTTTCAGTGTTTTTTCTGGGTCGGTTAAGCTGTCTCTCCTCTCTGTACGGAATATTTCTTCTGTTGTTTCCCTGATGGTCGATTCGGATGAGCCCGTCGCTGTCGATGTGCCTGAGCTTGATGATGTTGATTTATTCTTTTTTCTCTGGATTTCCCGCAGTGTTGAGAAAGTATCCTTCATTATGTCGTGCTTGAATAGCTAAACAGATTGGCGATTCGGATCAAATACAATAGGCTGAATGTTATTTGCTTTCAGGGTTTAATTCAGGTGCTCGTTGTAAGTTCCTGGGGTTATAATGTTTTGCACGTGTGCGTCCAAAATAATCACCAGAGCCCTCATTCCTGTTTCTGCCATAAGGCCCTCCGTTACTCTTGCCTGTTGCTGGGCTGTGGAGAGAGCCTTGGTCACCACTCTGGCGTAGGTGCTCTCCTGTTTGGTTAATATTATCTTCCTTCTGTTGTATTTTCTTCTTGATTAGATCTTTCTTTACCGGACAGCTCATGGCCATCGTTCTGTGCGTTTCTTTGCAGTTGAGGCACTTCTTTATTTCCTTTTTACAGTCTCTGAAGTTGTGGGGTCCAGAGCATTCGGAGCATCTAACCACGTCCGGTGTCGGGCAGTCCTTTGTCAGGTGATCTTCGTAAGTATAACAGTTGAAACACATCAGGAGGTCAGTATATTTATCTTGTTGTATTTGCGAGCTCGATATCTTCATATGGCAGCATAGAAAGCCATTCTCCACTGCCGACCTTGCCATCTCAGAAGAGGCGAACTCCACTTTGGATATGTGTGTATAGTTTTTGAACTTGATCACTTCCGATACTTCTAGGTTCCTGTTACTCCTTTGAGCTCGTCACTGGAGTGTCCCCCGACGTAGCAGTCAATTTGTCGGCAGATCACCGAGCGCTGAGCTTTTATCTTCGGAGGAAGACTAGCCACCAGGCCAACATGGTTCAGCGTGGCTCGAGCTGTGTCAGTCAGCATCTTCTCGACATCCAACGCCGGGTTAGGGGAGCCCTGCCTTATATAGTGTTGGGGGAGGGGGGTTGGACCACCGGCAGCAGCCGGCTGGGACCCAGCGTCGGCCGCCATTTGGTCTAAAACACGAAAACTCGGGAAAAGCCGAGAACTTTAAAAATCCGAAATTTCCTGAAAAACGTTGACGACACAAAGGTCTGAACCTGTCGAAAACCACTTTCAACGAATGTTTTATAGATTCTCACTCAAAAACGTCTCGGTAATGTTTCCTCATCAAGATTCATTTGAATAAAAAGCAGAAGCGCATGCTAACTATATGACTCTTATGGAATGGCAGAGAAAAATGAATGCTGCAACTCAAAAGTTATCAGTTTGTTATGTGTGGCCGGTAAGTTTAATGGGAGAGTACTGATCAAACTGATTACGGATTGCGCCTTGGAGATGAACAGTGTGGCTCAAGGAGTGGTAGAGGGTGCGCCGATCAGATTTTTGCCGTTAGACAGGTCAGTGAGAAGTACCTTACACTGATTTTCCACAATTACTTTAGAAGTCTCGGTCACACGTTAGATAAGAATTTCACGAGCAATTATAATCAGTTCGGTGAACCCTATTTTCTAAGGTTTGTATTCAGGTGTGTGCGTGAGGGGATGTTTTTTTGCAGCGACGGTACATTATTATTATTAAATAATTTATCTCCATCGTCTAGCAATGGTTTACACTTTTTTTTCGTTAACAATCTTGTTTCCCCGAATGCTCTTCAAATTCATAATATATTTGCGTCGTTAATATCTATATTTCAAAGTATTTAACCTTTTATTCCCCCATCAGGCAACGCGGCCTACCTCCGGTGGGCCAGATGGCTCTGGTGGTGCAGGAGATGGTGCCAGCTGAGGTGGCGGGGGTCATCTTCACCCGGCAACCCGTCACAGGCAGCCCTGCGGTGGTGACCATCACAGCCAACTACGGGTTGGGAGAGGTAAGGAGTGAATGGGAAGGTGAGAGAATGGGGGAGGTAAGGAGAGGCGAGTGGAGGAGAGGAAAGGCGGCGGAGTCAAGGAAAGGCGGTGGAGTTAAGGAAAGGCGGTGGAGTCAATGAGAGGAAGGTGGAGTTTGGGAGAGGCGGATGGAGGAAAGAAGAGGCGAGTGGAGAAAAGAAGAGGCGAGTGGAAAAAAGAAGAGGAGAGTGGAGGGACGAAGAGGCGAGTGGAGGAAAGAAGAGGCGAGTGGAGAAAAGAAGAGGCGAGTGGAGGGAAGAAGAGGCGAGTGGAGGAAAGAAGAGGCGAGTGGAGGAAAGAAGAGGCGAGTGGAGGAAAGAAGAGGCGAGTGGAGGAAAGGAGGGCCGATTGGAGGCGAGGCTAGGGGTGTAAGGAGAGGAAGAAGTTGAAAATGGGATATTGGAAGGTGAGATGAGAATTGGCAGGAAAAGCTGGGGGATGTGAGGAGAGGACGGGGATGGGGAAGAGCGTAAATTGTTGGAAGCGGCTTCGACAGTATTGCTAAGCGGGGAAAAATGTTGTTTGGCTATGCAGAGAAGAAAACTGTTATTCTCTTCCACTCGTTGCGCTTCTGCTTTTTATTCGAATGAAGCTTGAAGAGAAAACATTATAGAGACTTATTCACGAGAGAATTTTGATAACATTTATTGAACATAGTTTTCGACCGATTTAGCCCTTTGTGTCATTTAACCTTACTCAGAAATTTCGAAACTGTTTAGTTCCTCGACTGTCCTCGAGTTTTTAAGATAAAAAATCTGGCTGCTAAATGCCGGCTAGGTACAGCGTTGCGTCGTCTGCGCTTGACGGTCTGAAGAGAGAGAGAGTCTCCCGCGCTCAGCTGTCCGGTCGGCTGAACCCCCAAACCCTCCCTTCCTATATAAGCGAGAGCGGCCGAGCTCCGTCATTCATTAAAGAAAAAAAACAGCATTAACACAGTCCAAATGTGCTACATCAAAAAAATCATTAACTCCATGAAACAAAAAGCTCCAGGTGAAAATGAAATCACAAAATACCACTTAGTAAATTCGCCTAATAACATGCTACTAAACTTACAGAAAATAATCAATGCATCGCTTGCAACAGGTCACTATCCATCCGTTTGGAAAACTTCAATTATGATATTCCTACCGAAACCTAATGAATCCCCACTTGAGCACTCAAATTATAGACCTATTTCCCTGCTGAGCGTACCAGGCAAAATTCTCGAAAAAGTTATCAACCAAAAAATGATGGACTACCTAACAAGAAACAACTTGCACAACAGTAATCAACATGGATTTAGACCCGGACTGGGCACAGCAACTGCAACAACATATGAAGCAATAGCAGCCGGAAAAGCAAACGGCATGAGAATGAACATTGTTTTACGGGACATAAGTCGAGCGTTCGAAAAAGTATGGCACAAGGGACTGATTTACAAAATGCTGAACAACAACCTTCCAGACGAACTAATTAGGATTACAAATAGTTATTTAAACAAGGAAAGCCAAGATTCGCATAGGTGACTATGTGGGAGAGGAGTTTCAACTTGAAAGCGGAGTACCACAAGGAGGGTGTCTCTCTCCAATTCTATTTAATTTCTATACCCACGATGTTCCCGAGGCATCGAGTGAAAATGTCAACCTAATTTACGCAGACGACATCACGCAAATAGTCAGATACAGAGGCAAATCTGAGAAAATGTTGGCCCAGCAAACCATCAGAGAAAGTGAAAAAATTAACAGCTATGAGAACGTCTGGATAATAAAAACAAACGGAGCCAAATTTCAAATAATACCTATTCTAAGAACGAAAACTGAACCGATCATCATCAACCAAGATAACTATGAATATGAAAAAGAAGGAAAAGCACTTGGTCTCATCATAACACCAAATGGATTCCATAAGCACCTACGAAACAGGATAAACCTGGCAAAACTTCAACTAAGAATACTATTTAGATTTAGAAATCTCTCCATAAAAAAACAAGAGAAAACTGTACCATGCCTTAGTCAAATCAGTTCTAGAATATCCACCCGTACCCCTTCACGTAGCTAGCAAGTCACTAACCCAACAGATGCAAATAGTACAGAACAAAGCTGCTCGAATTATAACAAACATAAGACTTAGAGAAGGACAAACAAATCAAACAGTAAATGAACTTGCAGGACTAGACCCAATTAACATCTCCCTCCATAACCAAGCAAGTACTATTTGGTCCAAGCTAGAAAACTTTCACAATGAAAGAATAAAGGATTTACTAACAATAGACGAAGGCAAAACACCGACCTTCAAGTTCCTCTCAAGTAACTCTCGAGTAATTCGTAACCCCCCGAACGCAACTTACTAACTACTTGATAAATTTATGTAACATTTTCTTATATGTAATATGGACTCCTGTGGGCATCTGACCAAACGAAACTCGACGAGTCCTTCTGTGGCATTTGACCTTTGTATGAAAAATAGTCTGACCTTCTGAATATTTAGACAAGCCATAACTAAACATACAAGGGTAACACGCGAGAACACTCGCGTGGATACTCAAGGACATATGACCGTCAATTCCAAAGCGCCCTTCGAATGATCTCGACAAGCTCCAAAAAAAGGCAATTGTCCTACGTATGCTGACTGTCTGAATTCCGAATGCACCGAAAAGCCATAAAAAAATATAAATGCAAAGGAGCCATCTTTTCAATTTGTAATTATTTGATTTAGCTTTAGTGATCCGACGATCGAAACTATACTTAACTAAACCGCACTCAAACCGTCGAATCTAAGACTCTAATAGCACTCGGCTAGAACCGAATCTTTCATTCTCTATCTGTTTTCCTTTCTCTTCTTTTTTCTTCTCCTAATCATCTTCCGATCTTAACTATCATCATCATCATCACCGTCATTCATTCGAGCGGTGCTGCATGATGGAGGCACAGCGACCACTGAGCTCCTGCTAACAGCACACTCCCGACCCACAGAGATTCAGTACGTAGCGGCCTATCCTGGCAGTGGATTTGTGACCCATTGCCCCTACAGAGCCATAGATGGGATTTCAAATTGTCCAGACGTGCTGAATATGCTGTCTCAGTGGTCCTGTACCTCGTCCTCGCAGGACAAAATTTGTCTGCACGGAAATTTGCCGCCGCAAAATTTGTCTCCACAAAAATTTGTTGCCACAGAAATTTGCTAACATAAATTTGTCGCCACACTAAATTTGTCAGCACAGAAATTTGTCGGCACAGAAATTTGTCGGCACAGAAATTTGTCGGCACAGAAATTTGTCGGCACAGAAATTTGTCGGCACAGAAATTTGTCGGCAGAGGAATTTGTCTGCACAGAAATTTGTCTGCACAGAAATTTGTCTGCACAGAAATTTGTCTGAACAGAAATTTGACGACACAAATTTGTCGACACAGAAATTCGTCGATACACAAAATTTGTCATTATACAAAATTTGACGACACAGAAATTTGATGACACAGAAATTTGTCGACACAGAAACTTGTCGACACAGAAATTTGTGTCCTATTGCCGACACATAATAAGTCGGGACATAATTAGTCGGGACATAATTTGTTGGGACATAATTTGTCGACACTTAATTTGTCGACACATAATTTGTCGACACATAATTTGTCGGCGCGAGAAATTGTTGGCGCAAGAATTTGTTGGCGCGACCATTTATCGATGCGAGAATTTGTCGGCACGAGAATCTGTCGGCACGAGAATCTGTCGGCACGAGAATCTGTCGGCACGAGAATCTGTCGGCACAAAAATCTGTCGGCACAAGAATCTGTCGGCACAAGAATCTGTCGGCACGAGAATCTGGCGGCATGAGATTCTGTCGGCACGAGAATCTGACGGCACGAGAATCTGTCGGCACGAGAATCTGTCGGCACGAGAATCTGTCGGCACGAGAATCTGTCGGCACGAGAATCTGGCGGCACAAGAATCTGGCGGCACAAGAATCTGTCGACACAAGAATTTGTCAAGACAAGAATTTGTCAAGACAAGAATTTGTCAAGGCAAGAATCTGTCAAGGCAAGAATCTGTCAAGGCAAGAATCTGTCGACGCAAGAATCTGTCGACGCAAGAATCTGTCGAGGCAAGAATCTGTCGAGGCAAGAATCTGTCGACGCAAGAATCTGTCGACGCAAGAATCTGTCGACGCAAGAATCTGTCGACGCAAGAATCTGTCTGTACTTAAATTTGTCGACACTCAAACTTTGTCCCTATACAAAAATTTGTCGCCACATAATTTGTACATCCAACAAGTTTGTTGACTCAAAATTTGTCAACACAAAAATTTTGTCGACACATTTGTCAACACAAAAATTTTGTCGACACATTGGTCAACACAAAATTTTTATCGACACATTGGTCAACACAAAATTTTATCGACACATTGGTCAACACAAAATTTTTATCGACACATTTGTCAACACAAAAATTTTATCAACACATTTGTCAACAGACAACAACTTTGTCAAAACACAATTATTTTCGACACAGAACCTATGCCGACACGTTTTGTCGACATAGGTTTTGTCGACACGTATTGTGTCAACACAAAAATTTTCGACACATTTTGGCGACCAATTTTGGCAACACTAATTTTGACGACACAAACTTTGGCGACACACAAATTTTGGCGACACATAAATTTTGGCGACACACAAATTTTGTCGTCACACAAATTTTGGCGACACACACATTTTGGCGACACACGAACTTTGTCGACACACCTCACCTTAGCGACAGGCGAGCGATGGCGCGTCATCAGATAACCGCGTCACAGGCTCGTATTGTGCCCAACGTTGACCTCCATACCGAGTGCCTACGACACTAAGGTTTATTCGGAAGATCACGTATACAGGTTAGTTGAGTGCAACATAGACCTCAGTCATGGCAGCGCCTTCAGGCAGTCTTACCTTTGCGGCGAGCAGGAACAGATATCGTGCAACAAGACAGAGCCTCTCAATTACAAGAAGCTCGTCTCTGGGTTGAATGCGCACTGCGCGCCTTACATCAGGCTGCCATAGAATCAAGGCCCTGAGGGAATTCGCTAACGCACCGATCGTCCCCTTACAGGCTCACTTCGAGACCATTAGGGGTAAGACCGCTTTTTTGATCCGACACATTCCGGCAGAAGTACGACGAAGGATCTCCGGCTCCGCGCTCAGGTCGCTCAGACCCTGCGCGGCTAGGTCTTCAGCGCATCACAATTGGGTATTCTTGCTCGCATCCGTGATCCTGTCTAACGGATGGCACGCAAGTTCCCTCGCAGTCACTGTATTGTTCGTATGATCGCTCCACCCCGCTCCAAGTCCTCGGGTGACGGTGGAAAACGGGACCGCTCTTATCCCGTAGGTACTAACTTTCTGGCGGCCCTCAGGAGTCACCAAACACACGGGCGCGAAGCCACGCCCTGGGTCAAACGCTTCCTGTGCAATGGCCTCTTTCGAGAGGGGTGCCACAACCCTCTCCTCTTGATTACACTGTCTCGCACCGACAACACGAGAGCGTTCTCAACCCCTTCGTGTTAGACTTCCTGCGCAAAGGCGTAGTCACGGCAGGGCCCAGACAACCAGCTTTCGCATCTCGTATCTTTGCGGTCCCCAAGGTTTCGTGAGGGGATCACTAATTGATCGACCTCTCAGAACTCAACAAATACATCCCGATGATTGCGTTTCGGGGTCCAACCTGCAACGGATATAAGCGGCGCTGAAGCCTCTCTATATTTCACCGAGTTGGACACAAGGAACGCTTTCCCCCACATCCCGACTCATCCCAGGTTCCAAAAGTTCCTGGCCTTCAAACTGTGAAGCCAACGGTACCTTTTTTCGGCCCTCCCATTCAGCCTCAACCTGCAACCTAAAGTCTTTACAACGATCGCGAAGCTACCCCCCTTCGCTTGCTCTACCAGCAAGGGATGGATGCAGCCTTCTACATCGACGACTGGCTGCTCCAGGCCCCAACAGCACATCATTGCCGGCGCACCACCCAGACGGCCTGCGACTTCCTCCTCAAGCTCGATTGCCGCGTCCTGGGGGTAACACTCAATGGAGAGGCCGCACCATCACCCCTACCTTACAGCACATCGATCGTCGCAGGGACATGGCCACGGAGATACTTCCTCGCAGAACTATCTCGCTTCGACAGCAGCAGAGTTTTCTCGGCCTTATGTATTAACGAACACCTTACCTACGCCATGCTCACCACTTCCTCAACGGAGTGGTACTAGCAGCAAGATCCCTGCGCCTATCCAGCAAGCCTAGCCATCTCACCAATCCCTACCGCTGCGCTGTACAGCACTGGAGCAGCGAGGCTTTCCTTCACTCCCACGTCCCGCTCGTAATGCCGCCACCGAAGCACCTCCTGTGGATGGACGCATTGGGCGACGCGCGGGGGCTGTATGTAGCGACCAGTAGTCTTACGGGCGCCGGTCGCCATTGGGATGCATTCTCCAATTACGTCGAAGGTATCGCTGCCCATCGTACATGCACCACGGGTACGAGCTCATTGGCACCACACTGCGGTCCGCGTGTTGTCAGACCACAGGACGGGGGGTCGCTATGGCGACTCACTTGGGCTCCAGCAAGGCCTCGGCGTTGCAGGAGTTCGGAGCACAGCTCCCAAGATCCTCTAGCGCCGTCACCTCTTGCTTCTCGCGACCTACCTTCCTGGATCGCAGAACGTCTGAGCCGATCAACTCTAACGCCTCCTCCAGTAGAAACGAAGCGGACGCGAACGCCTCAATGCTTCGCCCGCCTCTCTACCTCTTCGCGCATCCGGGAAACCACAACTTCTCCCTATTTACGGTTCCGTTTCATCACCCACGAGCAGCTTTCGTGGTTTCCCGCCTGTTCTCTCCGTGCAACCTGACCCTCCAGGCGCTCCACAAGCTCCATACGTACCGCTACAGTAACGTTCTCGTGGTGCCCCACCACCCCAACACACTGTGGGGCCCAAGGTCGGCGCGTCCTTCGGCGACTTTTTGCTCGCCCTCGACGTGTCCCAGCGCGTCGAAGGCAGGGAGGTGCCTCTAACATCACGACCCTTCTTGAGTTATCTAGCACTAAGTCTTTCATAACTGTGCTCACCATCAAATACAATAGATCGCTTGCAGACACCCTGGCCAACACGCCCAGGCAGTCCACACAACGCCAATACCAAAGCTTCTGGACACGTTTCCAGGCGTGGCCACGCGCCGCGAAGGTGCAATCCATCAACCAGTTTACCCTCTTAACGTCCCTGCGCTATGCCGGCAAGCAGAAGCAGCTCATTCCTCGTGTGCAGTTTTGGCTTAAAATAATGCGCTTCATTTGCCTCTTTCATGGGTTTGGCATCACGACCCGCGAGGCGATCTTCAAGGAACTGGCAAATGCCCATTTTCACGCATACCCCACACGAAGACTTTTCGTGCCGCAGTGGAAGCTGGGGCAGGTTCTCGACATGCTCGCCTCTCCTCGCTTCAATACTCGAACGACGTCAGTATTGGTGCTCTTTCAGAAGACTCCGTATTCCCGTCACTCTCGCAGCAAGATACAGGGTCTCTGAGATTGCAGCAATGTCACGCACGGGACTACATTTTCCCAAGAACTCTCCATGCGATGACAAATACCCTGTGCAAAAACCAGACCCTCACCCACACGCCACCGCTCCTCTATATCGCCTCACTGCTGCCGGATTGCCGGGCACACGGCCTGGGCCCTATGACCTACTTCAGGCGCATCACTCACGACATCATCGATGGGGCATTACATCCCCTCGTTTCTCAAGAAAAGTCACACCGCGTGCCTTCACTATAGCTCACGACGCCAGGAAAATCTGCCTCATCTCTCACTTGGACGAGCGGGGTCCCTCCCCAAGACCTCATATCCAAGGAGTTCTGGAGGTCGCCCCACGTGTTCGGGCACCAGTATCTACTTGCAGTGTGGAACCCTAACCAACCTTGCGTCTCACTGAGAACCAGGTGGATAGTCCCTCTCGCTTCAAAGGTTTGTGACATTACGCTAGCTAATGCCAGAACATTTGGTACGTATTATAGGGTACGTGTATATATTATCTTACTGTACCGTTATGAAGTACTCAACGCTACGGCTTTAGGATAAGGATTACGCGGGATTCCTCTGGATATATTTACTTTATCCGATTCACTGTACGGCAAGGTTACCTATATTAGCTAGGGTGCACAAGGTAGATACTTCAATATTGAGGATTCGACTGCCACTACCTGGCAGTTCATTCACACTCATACTAGAAGGCAGTATATATTGATGAACATCATTACTACTAAGAGGCTCATACTCTAGGCCAGCATGGTATTTGGCCGCTATGAACTAGTATATTGGCTGTGGTAGGCACCAAGCAATACTTGTCTTGGCCTATGATTACAGCCATTACCACCACTTATACAAATGTGTTATCTTTTCCTTACACGGCAAGCGCTTTTTTGGGAACACCTAGTATAAGATGCAGCCGATCCATCCAACTTCTGTGCTCTTCTGGCAAAGGCCAGCTTGCGCTACATGATGGTATTTTCTTAGCTAAACCATATGGCTCTTACGAGTGGAAGAGATCATAACTTATCTCGATTTTCTCGATGAAAAGCTATTTCTCTGTAATGTAGTTAGAGCCATATGGGGCCTCCTCCTTCCCCTGCTATCTTAACAATGCACTTCTTACGGTAAGCAGCGTTGCTAGCCCTCATGAATGACGGAGCTTGGCAGCTCTCGCTTATAGAGGAAGAGAAGGGATTGGGAGTTTGGGGGCTCAGCCGGTCGGACAGCTGAGGGCGGGAGACTCCCTCTATACTTAGCAGACATTCAGACCGCCAAGCGCAGAAGACTCCACGCTGTCTCTAGCCGGCATTTAGCAGCCAGTTTTTTTACCTAAATACTCGAAGACAGTCTAGGAACTAAAAAGTTTCGAAATTTCCGAATAATGTTAAAAGACACAAAGGGCTAAATCAGTCAAAAACTACGTTTAACGAATGTTATCAAAATTCTCTCGTAAATACGTCTCAGTAGTGTTTTCTCTTCAAGATTCATTCGAATAAAAAGCCGTAACGCATTGCTAAACCATATGGCTCTGACTACATTACAGAGAAATGGCTTTTTATCGAGAGAATCGATATAACAAAGTTATATTCTCACCAGAGGAGCTCCTCATTGCTAGGCTTGAATTATTAGCTGGAGTCACGGCAATGATTGTTCCGATTGAGAATCGGAAATAGGAGACTAACCAAACTGCATGAACTGCTTTGTCCCCCGTGCAATAACCGATGTCGACGCATCCACTTCACCAGGAGCTGGTTCCTGGACCCTCTGTAAGCCTAATGCTTACAGAACTCCCTCTCAGATAACTTCAGGAAACCTCTCTGATAACTTCAGGAAACCTCTCTGATAACTTCAGGAAACCTCTCTGATAACTTCAGGAAACCTCTCTGATAACTTCAGGAAACCTCTCAGATAACTTCAGGAAACCAAACTCTTAGCTGACATCTCGTTGTTATGAAATGATCCAATTTCATCCTACCTGCAGATAAATTTCTCCATCCCGGAGGCTGTGGTGAAAATGAGGCTCAAATCCATTCTGGAGGATCCGTGTTCCTAACCTATGTAGATGCAGACACAAGTGTAAATCCCATATGAAAGGTGGTGGCCGACAGCAAGGCGCACCTCGCACTACTCTCGTACACTCACACATTACCAATCTCGATTAAATACTTCCTTGACCTCCCCTGCAATGGTAGTGACTTGAACATGCAATGAGCCAACAAAAAATGAACACAGATGATGGCTTTGATGTGGCAAATGACGATGGCTTTGTGCGCAATTGCGCACAATAAAACATTCTCACTACAATCTAATCTAATCTAATATAATGATACATGTATGGTTTGTGTAAACATACCATACAATTTAATATAATATACTCGTATTCATTTGACAGCAGCCAAGCTGTTCATTGTAACGTCCTCGACTTGTGTTAACGTCATTTTCTCTCCTCAGAGCGTGGTGTCGGGGTCCTCTGAGCCCGACACTGTGGTGGTGAGGCGGTCCTGGAGAGACGAGCTGTCAGTCGCCTCCTCCACCGTAGGTGCCAAGGCCACGCAGCACGTGTTGGCGAGTGAGTGCCTGGCAACTCTTGCGCCCTCGTTATGTCACGGTTCATTCTGGAGTTATCATTAATCATGAAATTTTTCGTTAATCATGGAATTAATAATTAATCATGGACCGAATTTCTAGTCTTGGAATGAATTGTTTATTGAGTTTTTAAATCTTATTTTGATATTTCTTTTGTCTAATGTTTCAGATGGAGTATTCTTATGTTCAGCTAGGAGAGTAAGATGCCTCCCGTTCATACACGGTCCCAATTACTGGGTTAAAAGTTGCGATGAACTCGTTAAGGTCTCTAAATGTGATTGGCTGATTTGATGGTCTTAGCGTCTCATACTACGTATTTTGAATTTACTGTGTATATTTATGTATAAATTGATTGTTCAACGGGGACAACATATCGTTTGTGCATGAATAAACATTTTTTACTTTTTATTATTAATTATGGAATGAATCGTTACAATGAAGTTAATCGTTCATACTCACCTACTTATTTCAAAATTCACTCACGTTTTATGAGGTGACCGAAACAGACACTGGGCCGAATTACCCAGAAAGGGGGGTGACCGAAGGCGAGGTGCACTGAATTTTAAATAAGTACTCAATTTTAAATTATATAAATAAAAGTAGGTACACATTTTATTAATACACTAACCGTATATATATAATTTTTGTTTCTCCGCAAATCTTGAACAAATTTACTCAAATCTTAAAAACGTCTAGAGATAAGCCCAGAGCATCAAATAGGACTGAGAAACCTTACTGAGTTCGTCACAACGTGGTATTGAGTGAATGAGACCGTGCGTGAACGGTAGCGTTCATCTTACTTTCATTGCTAAACATAAATACACTATCTCTCCGCAACATGTCACGACCTAACAAATATCAAACTAACTTTAAATTACTCTATGAATATGCACTATATCCCGATGACGCATAGTATTGCGATCAAACTTTAAAATATTTTATATAACAATTTGTAAGAATTCTCACTTAAGATTATCCGCCTAATACATTGGGTAGCTAAGGTTGTCAGGGTAAGAGTGGGCCTATGTGAGTTGTAGCCACTGCATACATGCCTATATGATGCGGACCGGGCATATTTCAACTAGCGATGTGAGAGGTTATTTCCGGTCATTACATGACGATGTATTACATGTATTAAAAGTTAGTGAAAAAGTGAATAATAAATGTACACAAATTTATATGAACGAGTTGAGGTGGCGGCACATAAAATTTTGAGAAATCCTCTTCGCTCCTTGTAGTATTTGCGAGCCATGTATAGATTCATACAGCTACTAACACAATGCCGAATCCTTAAGAGGTGTATCGACCCACACACACATACAAACTTGCGCACCTTGGAGGAGCTCACAAAGACTCGCGTTAGGCCTACGGTCGAGATGAACCCTAAATCCAATCTAATACGCAACGTAGCCCTTTACCGCCAAAGGATCGTGCCAGGACCCCGCAACACACTTCGGGTGAGGAGTGAGGCCTGAGATCGGTGTCAGCAGAAGGGCCCGGCGATTTTCACTGGCTTACTACTGCCACGTCATAATTGCCGTTCTCTCCACACCCACGTCGATCCTATTTCTCATCGAGATGTCGGATGCGGGAAAAGGCATCGGGGCCGCGTCTAAACTCTTCCATTCACAACCATTCTCCACTCATACCTATCCATTGCACGTGTTCTCGCTCATTCTACACTTGTGTCTTTTATATGAATTCTGCCATCTATCCACCCAAATATTGGTCTTCCTCTAAGCCTAGGCGCAGTCTCCTCCACCTTCGTCACCCTTTTCGAATTACACATATTCTTCTACCACGTTTCACTGACCGTTGCAGAGAACCCTTTAGATAGCACAGGCTGGTCCCTTATTTGTGCTGGGTCCTTGAGCCGCACGTTTGCTCGACTCAAATTTGGTCTGGATTAGAATTGGTAATGCCGTTCAAGAGGCCATCAACAGTGAGCCACCCTTGCCCCTAACGTGGGCCGGGTGTCCGGTGAGGGAAAGGAACAAACTTCATTCAAAAAGGCCAGTATTCCCTCCAGAGTAACGAAGAATAAGAACCCAACAGCACAGAACGTCAGCATTTCTAAGACGAGCAGCGCCACCTCAGCCGAAGACGACCGGACCAGTGACCGCATCACAGAGTTGACCAGAAGCGTGCGCAAAATTAAGAAGGCACTAAACCAAGCGATCGGTTTTATAAGCAGGAAACTGAAGACTTAACCGCAGAATCCAGCACAATCGACGAACGTGTAACGGAACCCGAGTATCATGTCAAAGCGATATCTCTTCGAATCCACTGACTCGTTAAGGACCGACAAATCAAGGAACCCCCAACCTACGAATGTGCCTCCACCTCTGTATCCGATGACAAACCCAACGACTCTCCACCCCAAAAACACCCCAACCGAGTTCCGAGAGCTGCAAGGGAGATACAGTTCTCGCCATTTAATGAGTACAACCTGTTCAACAATGGTCTCAACTTTTCCGAACATTTGAAAATCACATTCGACACCAATGGCAGACCGGATATATGTCCATACACTCGACGAGAAAAACTGGGCTCCATTACTGGCCGCCTAGTCCTTTACATCACCACCAGCGGTTACGTAAGCTTCACCATCAGATTGGATACAAAACTGCAAAACGATACTTTACTCTCCAAGACCAGAATATGCCACGAGTCATGCACAATCATACCACATCTAACTTTCTCTATGAGTTCGGGATTCATATTCATTGAGAATCTTCCGGAGGAGCAAGCTGATGAGTTCATTACGGGACTCGTTTCATACGAGGCCTGTGTGGACGAAGCAAAAAATTCAGAATTCATACCACATTAAAGAAACGCCACTGCGGCCCTCTGGCTAAAATTCATCAGCCCTCCCCAACAAACTTTATAGACAAATCTTTTCTTAACACTAAAACCAAGGTTACACCCTACGCCAGACGTTTAATGCGCTGTTACAAATGCCAGAAATACGGACGCACGAGCAGAGATTGGCATGGTTCGCAAAGATGCTTACACTGCTTCCAAGACGACCATGAGCGACGGGTTGATGTCCGGTCGAGCCCATCCGAAGAATACTTACTGCTTGTACTGCATAGTAAACGGCCACCCCACGTGACACGGACTAACGACAAGATAAAAAATGAAGAAATGATCGAAATCCAGATAGACCACAAGGTCGGGCGACGAGAGGCTTAGCCTCAATGCACTCCTCCCAGACTGACCCTCCTACCCAGGAGAAAATATCTGCTTCATTCCCCACTCACTTCCTCATAACGCTCATAGATAGCAGTGTAAGCAAATTAGCTCCCTGAACGTATTTCGTTCATTATGATGAACTCTCTCTTAAAACAACTAGGAGTTAAACCGGAAACTATCCGCGGACTCAGAACTCTAACTAAGTAACTCTATGCAAAAAATTACCCCCATAGACCAACACATAGTATCTGTTTAATTACATTCGTTCTTTAACGCCACCAAACGAATTATATGCACTTCCTGCCACACCCACTCAGCTAACCTGAGTGCTTTCGCAGCAGGTTTAGCAAAGGATTACGGAGTTACCGAAGTTCTCTAGCAACAGGGATCAAATAACGAAACTCGTTCTACCGCATAACAAATCACCTTCCCAAGACCTGACTCACCGGAATTCATAGTAATCCCGGGTGAAGTAGGGAAAACAACACTTAGCCAGTTGCGACAGCGCCGGCAATGTGCAAAAAAATAGATTGGATATGTCACGTCATCAAATACTGCAAGCTATACGTACCTAAACGTTGTAAGAAGTGCGCCGACTAGCACGACAGAAAGAACTGCAAAACTCAACCCAACTTACGTGCGACCACTGCTCATGCCTCCATGAGGCACTTGGGGTGGATGGATGATAATTCATTTTTCATTTTATAGATCATTAACACCATTTTAGTATTCTATTATTTCTTATTTCGTGAACTCTATTATTTATCTGTACCCTTTTTCATGGAGATCAATTTTGGATTAGTTATATAATTATGTAACGTTAGACGCCCGCAGAGGCCCTAGGTGGACTATGCGGTATGTTAGTTAGTCTAGTCTAACCTACGATAAGAGAATTTGCGCTCTCCCGGGCGCCTACTAAATGTCCGAGCACAGTAGCTTTGCGCAGAGGCAGTATCGTAACCAATGAGTGACCAGTGAGTTCGAAAACACCATCGCATACTGTTCTTCGCGTCTAAGCTCCAAAGTTTACAAGTTTCCAGGGTATAGAAACCTTTTTT